>JAQZBX010019114.1:5978-34151 GCA_029593785.1 Cabassous unicinctus
GAAAATAGTTTGTCATTGTATTTTAGACATCTGTTTATCTATTCAAGAATAATTTTATAATTGGGTGAAATGCAAGCATTTTTATATCCTATTTTCATTAAAATCTTCTATAGACTTTAAGTCTAAGATTAATGGTCAATAAACCACTAAAATAGTAGTAAAGAATACAGATTTAGAACATCAGTTATGAAGAAAATTGTAACATATTTGTGAATTTATTTTAATATATTTTGGAAGACAACATAGGAAACTTGATATCTAAGGTTGTGATTAGCAGTTTTAGGTAAGAGTATAAATTGAAGCAGAATGAGGGACAGAATGCATTTGGCCATGTTAAAATCAGAAATGTGGAGCCTATGGGAGACCCTATGGGAGAGGGAAGCATCATCTCCCTTAGCCATATCCGGTTAATACCAGAAGTAGTCAGCAGCCAGTCATGTACAGACTTAAAAATATATGAGGGTGTTTCTCTATTGAAACAGATATTGAGTAAATTATGAGGGAAAACCATGGGCAGGCTTTTGTATTGCAGTCTGTGAGGAATGTGTCCTCCAGTGTGTCATTGAGAGTACTCCCATATGTTGCTGCCAGCTCCACACCTACATACCATTAAGCAGAACTCCCCAGCCAATTGGCTTCAAGGTACAGAGATCAGAAGCAGCTTTCAGTTGATTATGTACAGCTTTGAACAGACTGATCAGGGCTACAAAGCAGTATCAGAAATTCATATTTTGAATTAGTAACATAAAAACATTATAAATGGCTCTAAATATTCTGAGACAGTTAAAGCAACAGGGGGATATTATAAAACCTGTAGTTAATAACCACATAGAGATATAATATGATTTTGTATCCTCCATTCATTAAAAGAAAAATACATCTGATTAAAGAGATTTATTGGGAAATTTTATACATATAATTGTATAAATGCAATTTAAACAATAAAAGATCATTTAAACAAGAACAAATATATATCACCATTACAAGATGGCAAGAATATGAAGATGCATGGTAAAATACAATTAAGTTAACTGATGGACTATAGTTAACAGCAGTACTATAATACTCATGCATCAATATCAAAGAGGGTATTGTGTTAATTAGTAATAGGGGGTTATGGAAAAATATAGACCATAGTTAGTGGTAACAGTATGATCATGTTCTCTCATAGTCTGTAACAAAAGTTCCACAACAATGTAGGGTGTTGGTAGAAGGCTGTTGTGTAGGAATTCTTCACATTATGAATCATTGTTTTGTAAAATCAAAACTTCTCTAATAAAATGTGTTTTTTCTTGTTTTTCATTTTTGTTTATGTTTTTAATTTTTAAAAGAAACTTATATTACATAAATATTACACAAACAATATAGGGATTCCCATATGCCCCACTCCCCACACCTCCCACACCCTCCCACATTAACATCCTTCATTAGTCTAGCACATTCATTGCAATTAATAAACGCATCCTGGGGCTTTGCCATTAAGCATGGACCATAGTTCACATTGTAGTCTACACTCTCTCCCACACAGTTGTGCATGTTGTGTGATGATATATAATGGCCTATATCTCTCATGGCAACGTCACTCAGGACAATCCCCAAGTCCCAAATAAGCCCCCCATATTAAAACTATTTGTCCCTTTCCTGCCCCCAGAGCCTCCAGTGGCCACTGGTTCCACATCTGTGTTGTAATTCCTTCCATTGCTATAATCACAATATGTCTATAGTAGAATACCATTAAGTCCACTGTAGTCCATAGTTCTTTCCCCAACCCCAAGGATTATGGGATGGTGACATCCATTCCAAATCCATTTGAGAGGGGTCTTATATCCCATTGGGAAGATGGATAAGACTATGCTGCCTGCAGCTGCAGACTCTCCCCGATCCCTGGGACAGCCATTGTACATCATCTCCCCGCCAGTTGTCCTGGGTGAGTCTAAAGTGCTGTAGAGTAGGTGTTACAACTCCGCTGAGGTTCTGGGACCCGCTGGTACATGAACAGCCCAAAGACTCCAGTCTCTGGATGTACCCCTACAAACTCCAGCACCAAGTATAGGTTTAAATAGAGGGACAGATGAGCCATGTGCAGGGAAGACATAATTGAGTCCAACTCTGTCACTCTGAGGAGCACAAACTCCAAAGCAGCGTTCACTGGCAAGGTACCAAACTCTGGACCTATCTGCCCTGACCATAGGACCTGGGTGTCTCCAGAGCCATCAGGAGCCCCACTATTTGGGGTGATATCAACTTTGGAATTCTGTGAGATCCTACTGAGATATGCATAAGCATTACCTCTGGGGTGACCTCCCATCTCACTTTGAAGTCTCTTAGCCATATAAACTCATTGGTCTTTATCTTTTCCCCCTTTTATTTGAGGTCTTTTTCCAGTTGCATTGCTAGTTGGTTCTTGGTAGCAATCCCTCGGTGCCAGGGAGGCACATCTCCGGGAGTCATGTCCCATGCTGGGGGGAAGGTAATGCATTAATATGCTGAGTTTGGTTTAGAGAGAGGCCATATTTGAGCAACAAGGAAACTCTCAGGAGACAACTCTTAGGCATCCCATAACAATAGGCTAAGTTTCAATTTCAAGAGCAAAGGCTCATAAGCCTAGTCATCCAAATCAAGGGCCAATCAGTGAATCATCCTCCTTCGCCATTCACAGCCCCTACACTGGGGGACTTTTGCTGTTCCCTTAGGGAATGTGGCAGAGTGCTCCATGATGGGAATTCAATATTCTCCCAGTTATTGTATGAGTCTCCACCAACAGTGGCAATGTCCCATGAACGTCTGAACATTTTTACATACCTTATATGTTTGCTCAGGTGAAATTCCTCCCATGCATCCCATATCACTGACACCCCACACCAACAATCCTTCCTTAACCCAGTTGTAACCCTTCTGTGGTCCAAAGCTTCTTCAAAAATGAAGCCATTACAAAAGCTAACTACCATTAATAGGAAAATGACACAATAATGATGTTTAAATATAAGAGATTAAATACATAAATTTAAAAAAAAACTAAAAACAAAATAAAATTAAATGTTTGGAATATTAAAAAAACTGAAAAACATTTGAAAAATTTTTTTTGTCATTTTGCCTTTCATCACCACAATATCTGGTGTCCTGTGTGTACCATGGCACCTTCCCCCACTCATTTCCCATTGTCTCACTATTTTTCATTTTGTTTTCAAAGAAGTTTTAGGTCACAGCAAAGTCACACACAGAATACAGGAGACTCTCATATACCCAACATCCCTCCCTTTCCTCCCCCCATATTAATACTTTTTTATAAGTGGATGGTACCTTTGTTATAATTGATATACAAATAGTGAAACATAGCTACTAAACATGATCAATGGTTTATGTTATGGTTTACATTGAGACCGTACACATTTATAAATTTTGATGATATTTACCATGTCCTGTGTCCATCATTGCAAGATCAAGTAGAACATTTCCACTGCTCACTAAATACCCCCTGTTCAATCTATTCTATTCCTCCCTCCCCTTCCCATTGGGCCCATTGTGACCCCCCTGACTTCACTCCTTGGATGACAAAATTCACAGTTACATGCAACAAGACTGAGGTCTTGAAACAGTGGTCTGCCCTTCCCTATTAGGAACCACACATGCTCTCCAAAGACTACCACCTGTCTATTTGTGAACAAATCAGTCCTCCCAAGGATGGGAGTCCAACACCTTCCCACTCATTAAGAGGGTCTTCACCCACTGATACAACACATTATGACAGAATGGTCACTCACACACTCCCTAGAAGCTTACTCCAGGTGTGCCCTGTCTTGAATGCCCCCCCCATCCAACACCCTAAACCAGTAACCCTTCCTTGTCCTATTGCTATAAGAGCATTCCCAACATTATACTTTCAACCACATACCCGCAAATCCCCAGTGTTCAGCTGAACCGTCTCCCAACACTCTCCCCAGTATCCTGGACATTCCAGCCCACACTTCCCAATTTATCCACCTGTCAACACTGCATCACCCAACCCAATGATATCACTACCTCCCTATAATATCCCTTCAATACACAAATACACACTTTAATCTTACCATAGATTACATCTGTATGGGTGTTGACTCACAACCTTCTTCTCCCTTTCTATTTCTTTTAAACCTGTATTCCAGACAATAGCTCTCTGAGTCTGCTCAATTTGCTTAATTCATAACAATGAGGTCATGTACTGTTCATCCTTCAATGCCTGGCTTGCTTCACTCAACATAAGGTCCTCAAGATTCATCCATTCTATCCCATGTGTTAGCACTTTATTCCTTCTTACAGCTGAGTAATATTCCATTGTATGTATGTACCACATTTTGTTTATCCATTCTTCTGTTGACAGGCACCAGGGTTGATTCCAACTTTTGTCAATAGTGAACAATGCTGCTATGAACACCGGTGTGCAAATATCTGTTCATGTCTTTGCTTTCAGTTCTTCTGAGTATATACCCAGCTGTAGAATAGCAGGATCTTATGGAAATTCTATAGTTAATTTTTTGAGAAACTGTCCTTCACAATTGCTGGACAATTCTACATTCCCACCAGCAGTGGATGAGGGTTCCCATTCCCCTGCAACCTCTCCACACTTACAGTCCCCTGTTTTTTTAATAGCCACCATTCTAATGGGTGTAAGATGGTAACTTATTGTCGTTTTGATTTGCATTTCCCTAATTGGTAGTGATGTTGAGCATCTTTTCATGTGTTTTTTAGCCATTTGAATTTCTTCCTTGAAGAAGTGTCTTTTCAGGTCGCTTGCCCATTTTTTGAATGTCTTGTTTGTCTTTTTATTTTCGAGGTGTAGGATTTCTTTATATATGCAGGATATTGGGCTCCTATCAGATATATGGTTGCTAAATATTTTCTCCCATTGGGTAACTCCCTTTTTATTTTCTTGATAACATCCTTTGAGGTGCAAAAGTTTTCAATTTTGGGGAGATCCCATTTATCTATTTTTTCTTTTGCTGCTTATGTTTTGAATGTGAAGTTCATGAAACCGTTTCTAATTACAAGGTCCTGTGGATGTTTCCCTACGTTATCTTCCAAGGTCTTTATGGTCTTGGTTCTTATATTTAGATCTTTGACACATCTTGAAATAATTTTTGTATAGGTTTGAGATGGTGTTCCTCTCTCATGCTTTTGGATGTGGATATCCAGTAGTCCAAGCACCATTTGTTGAAGAGGCCATTTTCTCCCAGTTGAGTGGGCTGGGTGACCTCATTGAATATCAGATGACTGTATATGTGAGGATCTGTATCAGAACATTCTATTCAGTTCCATTGGTTGGTATGTCTATCCCTGTGCCAATACCATGAAGTTTTGACCACTGTAGCATTGTAGTATGTTTAAAAGTCAGGTAGTGTGATACCTCCAATTTCATTTTTATTTTTCAATATGTCCTTGGTGATTTGGGGCCTCTTACCCTTCCAAATAAATTTTGTAGTGAGTTTTTTAATATATATTGAGCAATAATTTATTAATTTTCCTTAAAAAAACACAAATGGCATAAACATTGACCTTTCAGCTCTACACTAGAGAGAATGGACAGATTCATCTAATGGAACCAAAGTTGATTTGCCTTTATTTCTTTTATTGCTCTATAGTCCCCAAGGACATTTCTTGGGAGGCGTTACTTTTTACCTATATTGTGAACATTTTATCTGCAAACAGAAGGTAGTTAGTTTTTCCCAATTCTTTAAAAATTGCTGTGTTGATTTTTATTGGGATTTCATTAAATGTGTAGATTAGTTTTGGTAAGAAAGACATCTTAAGGATGTTTAGTCTTCCTATCAATGAACAAGGAATATTCTTATATTTATTTAAATCTTCTTTGATTTCCTTTAACAGTGTTGTGTAGTTTTCTGTATATAATTCCTTTGCATCTTTAGTTAATTTTATTCCTAGGTATTTGATTCTTTTAGTTACTACTGTAAATGGTATTTTTTCCTTGATTTCCTCCTCAGATTGCTCATTATTGGTGTACAGAAATGCTGCTGATTTTTGAGCATTGGTCTTATAGCCTGCAGCTTTACTGAACTCTTCTATAAGTTTTAGAATCTTTGTTGTAGATTTCTCATGTCTTTCAACATATAGGATCATGTCATCTGCAAATCATGAAATTTTTACTTCTTCCTTTCCAATTTGGATGCCTTTTATATCTTTTTCTTGCCTCAGTGCTTGAGCAAGTATTTCTAGGACAACGTTAAATAGGAGCAGTGATAGTGATAGTCTAGTTCTCGATCTTAGAGGGAAAGCTTTTAGGATTTCACCATTAAAGATGATGTTAGCTATGGGTTTTTCACATATATCCTTTATTATGTTCAGAAAGTTTCCTTCTATTCCTATATTTTGCAGTGTTTTTATTAGGAGTTGGTGCCGTATTTTGTCAAATGCTTTTTCTGTGTCTATAGAGATGATCATGTGATTTTTTTCTTTCAATCTGTTTTTATGTGGTGTATTATATTGATTAATTTTCTTATTTTGAACTATATTTTCATACCCATGATGAAACCCACTTAGCCATGGTGTATAATTAATTTGACATGTTGTTGAATGTGATTAGCAAGTATTTTGTTGAGGATTTTAGCATCTAGGTTCATTAGAGAGATTGGTCTGTAATTTTCCTTTCTTGTGGCGTCTTTGTTTGACTTTGGTATTAGGGTAATTTTGGCATGATCAAATGAGTTAGACAATGTTTCTTTTACTTCTATTTTTTGGAAGAGATTAAGCAGGATTGGTATTAGTTCTTTGTAAAATGTTTGGTAGAATTCACCTGTGAAGCCATCTGGTCCTGGGCTCTTCTTAAATGGGAGGCTTTTGATGATTGAATCTATCTCTTTATTGTAACTGGACTGTTGAGTTCCTCAATTTCTTCTTTCATTAAGGTAGGCTGATTGTGAGTTCCTAGGAATTTGTCCATTTCCTCTAAATTGTCATTCTTGTTGTCATATAATTTTTCAAAGTATTCTCTTACGATATTCTTTATTTCTGTAGGATAAGTGGTGAAATCACCTTCCTCAATTCTTATTTTGTGGATTTGCATCTGCTCTCTTTTTTTCTTTGTTTGTGTGTCTAGGGTCTTGTCTATTAAATTGATCTTCTCAAAGAATCAGGTTTGTTTTTGTTTATTTTTTTCTAGTGCTTTCTTTTACTCTATTTCATTTAATTCTGCTCTAATCTTTTTTATTTCCTTCTTTCTACTTCCTTTGGGGTTAGTTTGTTGTTGTTTTTCCCATTCCTCCTTGTGTGCAGTTAGGTCTTCAATTTTAGTGCTTTATTATTTTTTGATGTATGCATTTATGGGTATGAATTTCCCTCTCGGTACAACTTTTGCTGCATCCCTTATGTGTTCATATGTTGTGTTGTCATTTTCATTCGTTTCAAGATAGTTACTGATTTCTTTTGAGATTTCCTCCTTGACCCACTGTTTGTTTAAGAGTGTTTTGTTTAACTTCCATATCTTTGGGTCTAATCTGGTTCTCTGGCCCTTACTGATATCCAATTATTTTCCATTTTGGTCAGAGAAATTACCTTGTATAATCTCAATCTTTCTGAATTCATTGAGATATTTACTGTGGCTTAGCATGTGGTCTATCTTGGAGTATGATCCATGTGTACTCGAGAAGAATGTATATCCCACTGTATTGGGGTGTAGTGTTCTGTATATGTCTGTTAGGTCCAGATGCTCTAATGTATTATTCATAGTCTTTGTTTCTTTATTGATTCTCTGTTGAGATTTTCTGTCTAATGGTGATAATGGTGCATTAAAGTCTTCCACTATAATTGTAGAAGCATCTATTTCTCAACTTAGTTTTTCCAGTGTTTGCCTCATGTATTTTGAGGTGCCCTTGTTAAGTGAATAAATGTTTATGATTGTTCTTTCTTCTTGAACAATTACCCCTTTTACTAATATATAGGGTCCATTTTTGTCTCTTACAATAGTTTTGCATTTAAAGACTATTTTGTCCTATATTTGTATAGCTACTCCCACCCTTTTTTGATTATTGTTTGCTTGTAAATTTGTTTTTCAGCCATTCACTTTCAGCCTCCTTGAATCCCTGGCTCTAAGGTGGATTTCTTGTAGATGTCATATAGATTGGTCCTATTTCCTTACCCATTCTGCCAATCTGCATCTCTTTGCTGGTGAGTTTAATCCATTGACATTCAGTTTTATTACTCTCAAGGAATCACTTACATCATTTGCATTTCCTTTGGATTTATGTATGTCATGTGTTGTGTTTATTTCTCTTCTTATGTTTTTAGTTGTTCTTACAGTCTCCTCCCACTCTCTTTCTCTTGTTTTTTCCTTTCAACCTGCAGAACTCCCTTTAGTATTTCTTGAAGGGCAGGTTTCTTATTGGTATACTCTCTTAATTTCTATTTATCTGTGAATATGTAACTCTCTATCATTTTTGAATGCCAGCTTTGCTGGATAGAGAAATCTTGGCTAGAAGTTTTTTCTTTTAGTACCTTGACTATGTTATACCACTGCCTTCTTGCCTCCATGGTTTCAAATGAGAAAGCAGCACTTGATCTTAATGAGCTTCTCTTTTCTCTTTGTCTTGAACATTGGATGTTTCGACAAGTATATGTCTTGGAGTAGGCCTGTTGGGATTTATATTGTTTGCATGTGCTGTGCTTCCTGGACATGTACGTCCATCTCCTTCAATAAGGTTGCTAAGGTTTCAGCAATTATGTCATTCCTCACTGCTTCTGTCCACTTTCCCTTCTCTTCTCCCTATGGGATGCCTAAAATGCATATGTTTGTGCATTTTGTGTTGTCTTTCAAATTCCTAATCCCTGCTGAATTTTTTCTATCTTTTTATCTATCTGTTCTACTATCTGGTTGATTTCAGATATAATGTATTTCACTTCACTAATTCTTTTTTCTACCTGTTCAAATCTGTTGTTATGTGCTTCCAGTGTCTTCTAATTTCTTGGATTGTGCCTTTCATCACTATCATATCCAATATCGTTTTATGTATGTTACAATTTCTTCAATATGTTCTCCCAGTGTCTTCTTAATTTCCTTAATCTTTTCCTTCCTTTCATTAAGTTTGTCCATGATATTTGTTTGGGCAGCTTTGATTTTTTGTTTGATGTTCTGCATCTCTTCCTGGTTTTTACTTTGTTCATTGGACTGGGCCCTGTCTTCCTGTTTCTTAGTATGGTTTGTAATTTTTTGTTGCTTTCTGGTAATCTTTTAACTTGATGGGTTTATTCAGTTGATTCGCTTCTCTCTCTACTCTAGAGTTTAATTTAGCTGCTGATTTTGTGTGTTTCTTATGTTTTCTCTTTGCCCCTTTGTTCTTCTTGTTCTATATCCTTGCTGTTTTCTATATGCCCTTAAAAATGCATGTCCACTTTCAGATTTAAGGTACTGGATCTGAAATTTTTCTCTTTCTTCAATTCAGCATTTGTGGATTCCTCCAGTCTCTATCATTTTCCAGAGTATCCTAAAAGATGCTTTTTAAAGGTCATTTGATGTATTATTGAAAAGAATTGAAATACACTTGTCATACTATAGAATTAAAATGAATATATTTTGAAAATACAGAAGAAATAATGATTGCCATAATTCTGAGTTAAAAAATGGAATTGTATTATATGCATTTGTTAATACTCTATCTAGCGACCTAAATCGTTTTTTCACTCCACACATATATTAAATTCTTAGAATTAAAAGTTCTGAATATGCTTTCAGTGGTCTTGGGAATTAAATAAAAGTGTTTGTTTAACAATAGTAATGTGTTGTTGAAGGAATACCTGTTCCTGCTAAGTCCTAGTAAGCAGCAGTGAGAGCAGAAGGAGAGAAAGTGAAATTTACAATTAAAAATTACAAAATAAAATACTAAGAAAATATTCTTCAGGGAAGAAAAAAATTAAGTCTTTTGACTAATATGGCTTACCTCATTCCAAGTATATTAATTAAAAATACACACTCAGAAATACCAAGGTAAAACATCTGAAAAATAATGAATAAAATATAAAAATTTAGAGAGAAAGTAAAAGGAAAAAGAATCAGTAGAGCAGTATTTTGGGGACTAGAAAACAATTTTTCTACATATTCAAATGTCTGGAGGAGAATTCTTGAACTGTAATTCTACATATATTATAATTTATATATAAATCAAAAGATGTGAAAATTAAAGGCATATTTCCTCAAGCAAAGATCCAGAAATGTAATTACTGATTTTGAAGAGTGTTACCTGAATATAAAATTGGCTAAAGTTGTCTTTCTCCAAGAAACAACTGTTTTGATGAGCAAGATATGAAAATATTAATTTTTAAAAACTACATTATGAAGTCCTGGTTTGAAATTTGATGAATGAAAATACATTTCAGAATTTTACTAGAGTTAATAATTTTGGATAACATAAGTTTTGTGGTATTAATTCCACTTGCTTCTATATTGAATAAAATGTCCTGAGCCATAATGAGCCTTTTGGGTTATTTGTACCATTTGCAGGTTGATGATGTAAGTTTCTTAAGGCTGAATATTTTCTAGGTATGGATTTTAAAGTACAAAGGCTGGTTTCCTGTTATTCAATTCTTAGAAATTAAAAAGTTAATATATTATTTAGCCACCAAGATATAAGCTAAGCTTTTGGGAACCAGAAATGGATAAAATTCTTTCCATCTGGTGAGGGTAAGCTTTTTTTTTTTTTAAGATTTATATATTTTTTAATTTATTTATCCACTCTCCCCCCATAGCTCTTTCATCTGTCTGCTCATTTTATCTGTTCCTCTTCTCTGAGAGGCACCTAGAACCAAACCTGGGACCTCCCAGTTGGGAAACTAGTGTCCAATCACCTGAGCCACATTAGATCTCCACTGTCTGTGGCAGTCTGCTGGTTGTGGCATCTGCTGGTTGCAGCATCTACTGGTTGTGGTGTCTGCAGGTTGCAGCAGTTGTGTTATCTGTAGAAGTTGTGGCATCTGCTCATCTTCTTTAGGAGGCAACGTAACCAATCCCTGGACTTCCTGTGTGGGAGACAGGTGCCCAACTGCTTGAGCCACATTCGTTCCCTAGGGTAAGCTTATATTTCTCTTTTGGTGGGAAAAGTGAATCACACTGCATAAGCAATATCCAGTTCCTGTGGGAAAAATTCATTGCCATTGATTGTTATATCTCTCTTTGCTCTGTAACTCCTTTTTCTTTATGTTGCAGAAAGCTTGAATAAATTGAGCACTGCATAAATTTATGCCTAGCTCATGAAAGGATGAAAAGCTTCCAAACCATATCCCTCATGAAGGCCAGTGTTTTAATAGCTCACATTTTCAATAAAATAAGCAACTCCAAGATTTCTAAATTAGCAATAGCTTCAGTTCTTAATCCTTATCATGGCCTTAATTCCTCACTTAGTTTTATTTCTAATAACTTTATTTCTAATCCAAGAAACAACTTTATTTCTAATCCAAGAAACAATATAAGAGTGAGTGCTAAGAAAGCATTTTAAACAGGGGCTTCTGTAAGCCAATCTCTCAATATCCTCTTCTTTATTGGTTGTGACTTACCCTGAAGCTCTCCCAATTGTACAGGCATCTGTTGAAGTACTTGGTGAATAAGGTATGGTCTTATCCATATGATGTTCTTTGTTTTTTTGTTTAAAATCATTCCAATCTTTTTTTACAATATTTTGAAAAATCTTTCCAAGAATAATGCAAAAATTACATAAGTATAGTATTGAATATGGAAAACTAAGACAAAGAGATGTATACGTCACATCACGATGTAAACAACAAAAATGTACAGATAATAAAACTCTGAATATTTTGCAGGGATAGATGCAAATTTAAGTACATATCTCAAATATAGCTAAACTTCTTTCAAATTTTGTGTCAACATAGAGGAAAAGGGAAAAAGATGTTACGTCGAAATCAGAGAATGCATATTTTTTTAATGATTTTCCTAACTCTAGTAATATATGTTAATTTCAATATTCATAGCATCAGAGAACCATTAAGTAATTTAAAATAATTAAAATTATTATTTTAATTATTATTTAATTAATTTAAAATAAAAGTAATCTCATAAACCTTTCAGTTATTTTCACATGCACACTATTTCTGTTAATATGTTTTCAAACTCTTTTTAGATATGCCCAATCATTGTCATCTTCTTTTATTCAACATCAAAAATTATTTTAGACATACTATATAAGAGAGTCTGTATAAGAGAATTTTTATGAACTTTCTACGTTTACTACCAATTCTCTACACTTATCATGACTAAATTGAGTGAGTTCTGCTGTTCTTGTTCTGTGGCCAGCTAACTTAGAAATTGTTCAAGTAACAAAACTAGTCAAGTTTCTGAGTTCTGAACTATTAATTCCAATGAGTCCAGATAATTTATGCTTATCACTCTTTCTTGGCAGTGTTCCATAAGAGATGAAAGTGTCCTTTCTTTCTTCCATTGCACCATCATCCATAAAATGGTTATTTGATACAAAATCTAATTGATTCCATTTTCCTTTTATAAATTCATAGACAGATTTCTCTTGCTGTCACCCTACTTCACATTCTTACCAGTTAACAGCTTCTAAGAAAATATCCTACCTGAAATGTGCCTGCCGTAAAGCATCCTCTCTTCCAGCAGAACCGATTTTCAATATTTATAAAGGGCTAACGTTTGATCCAAATATCCACCCTGCATGCTCTTCTTTATTTTGTTGAAATCTCTTCATTTAAAGTAACTATTCTAACTAAAATTACTCTATTTGTGACTGTCTTGAAGCATTTACAATCATAAACCAATCTTGTTTCAATCATAAATATTTTTCAGTGATAAAATAATTAATTAGTAGATACCTAATTTCCATACTTATAATTTTCTTATATGAAACACTGAGAATTAAAGAGTTATAACCATAAATATTTCATACAATGTTAGATTTCATACAATGATTATTTCACTTACAAAATTCACTTATTGCAATATCACTATTATTTCTGTTACCATTTATGTGAATAATAAAAATAATGTTGATTTTCCTGCATTGGTTATATTTATATGCATTTTGCATGTTTTGCCAAATATTTAACGCAAATTGTTTTTATATAATAATCATTGCAATTATATTTGAGTTATTCTATCATCCTCATTTTTTATAAAGAAAACAAATTCCTTCAAGAAGATAATTTATTAAACAGTGAAAATAATACTCAGGGTGTTAGGTTCCGGTTCAATGAGGCTGGTAGACAGACCAAGGTTCAGGCGGAGAAGTTTAATAGATTGCTGGCATGGCAAAGGTCTAAAGTAAGACTTTTGCTGGCCGCCCTAGGTTGGAAGTGGTGCTTTTGCGCTGGGAGAACTGGGCGGGTTTTCAGAATGGGCACATATATATGGCGGGAAGGTATATGGTGGGAAAGTAGGAAGTTAGCTTTCTCAGTGTGGGGCGTGCTTTTTTGGGAACTGCCTGACTGCTTGGGAAGGAATGTTCAGTGGTCTTGTGTGGATGGTGATAAGCAAGGGCTGGAATGGGAACTCTGGTTTCTGAGCACATATGAATTCAGTGGGCAAGAGGTTACATTTTAACAGGGACTAAGTTCATATCATTGAACTAAAGGGTAGGTTATTGACCTAAAGAAAACTCTCAGCTACTTTTATTTTCTTTATGAAAACTATGCTTTGCTATTGATCCTTAGAATTTTCCTATTCTCCATCTTTTAAGATTGCATCTTTCTCCTCAGCCTCTGAAATTTGTCAAGTTTCCCTCTGCTAAATTTACCTTATGACTACTCCTTCCTTGTGTATCATGATGATTGAATAAATAGTCTTGGATATATGAGACAGTTCAGGGGTTTTTCTATACTCCTTATTACTTAAGGGGTATTTAGAAATTACATAATTCACAATTTTATACGTGTAAAGCAACGTAGTGAGTGGGATTCTTATTCCTCATCAACTGTTACACAGTTAAATACAATGATGTTTTTAAGAATCTAGATAGAAAATAGGTGGTTCCTTATATCCAACAAAAAAAAAGTCGTTTTTTTCATGGTAAAATCTGTACAGGATATCTTGACCTGTCTTATGAAATTTTAAGGTCTATTTTTGTTTTGATGGAAGAATTTCCAAGAAATGTCAAACAAAATACTATTGCATATAAATTTCTTATTTATCCTCTAGAATGTACCTCAAGATGTATTTACTCATAGAGTTTTCACTAGTACACCTTCTACATAATTTTCGCATCATTTTATTTTCAATCTTTTGAGTTTGGACTATCTAGCAAACTCAGAAATCTTCATTTTGCATTTCAGGAAACCAGCAAACTAAAACAAGCATATTATTGAGCATAAATCTTACTATAAATTGGATATATTTATGTATGTTAATGTTCTTCACACATATCATGCTCTTTCAGTGAATTCAACATTACTCATTTTGAATAAACACATGAATTAACACATATATACCTGAGAAATGAGATGACAAGTGAACTCCCCTTGACATGAATATTTCTTTTACATTATTTAAAGAGACTTTACAAAATCCATGCTCTTATTTCTTATTTCACTAGTGAAATTCAAGGAGCTACTTCTCAGAGAGATTCATGTATACCCTAAATCTTATGAATCAGTCTACCTCTGTATTACATAAATACTGTTATTCTTCAGGAAGTACCTGTATGAATCATTTCTCTGACACATCTTGGGGAATTCGTAATTATATCCTGCAGAGGCCAGTTTTACTTCAACTCCTGACTGGTCAGGTTTCTTTTGGCTATGCACTTGAGATTATTTAAATTTGAAATAGTGTTTCTTAGCAATAAACTTAATAAAGAAGTGTTTAATATAAGGAAAAAGAAATATTGGGGAATGGTTTCTCCTTCACTGTAGACTCAATGCATTTTCAATTTTATGTATCATTATAACTATGATATATCCCATTATAATATATCCAAGATATCATGCAACCCCTGATAAAATTATATTTCCTAATGTTTTATACTAATATTATGGCATGAGAAAATTCATATAATACTGAAAAGCAATAATCACAATATAAGGAAATAATAAATGGTCAGTAACTAATAAATGAAAGAAAAATAAATGTTAGAAGGAATTTTACAAGGAAATCAAGTAAAAGAAAAAGATGTTTGGCACAGAGTGTTCTCTTTACTAACCAAAAGATATTGAATGGAATCATTGAAAAGGAACTTATATTAGGTGAACAGCAAAATGTGAGAAACTACAAATCAGAATTTTTAGGAAATTAGCCAATTTGTCTTTATTCTGAAAATTTTTATTAATAGCTGTCAATTTGAAAAGAATCATTATATTGGGGAAGCTAAAAAAAACTGTGGATAGTCTAGGAAATTAGTTCAAAATAGAAGTGTTTTGTAACCCTGCAGGATATCAACATAATCAGTGAAATTCAGCATGGAAAGATTTATTACTAGAAAGGAGACAAATCTATAAATGGAGAAATCACTCAACTCAGTAAAAGACAGTTTTGCTTTAATCGATACAGTAACCCACAAAAATTGTTTCACTGAGCCCCAGCAGATGTTTATTTGGTTTAATTTACCTATTTTAGCCAATTTACCGTTATTCTGGAAATTCATATTAACGACTGCCAATCCGGAGAAAATCAGAACCTTGCATATGTTGAGAAGCTCAGGGACATCTAGGAAATAGTCGCTCAAAAAATAAGTTTCGATGGGCGGTGGCTGGGGCGGCCGACGGGGAGGAGAGGGGACAGTGCGGGGCTGTTTGGCAGAAACAGCCCAGCTGGGGAGCAGCGGCGACTCCGGGGGCGAGGGCCAGGGCTTCCCCGGCTTCGGTGAAACCGTCGTGGGCTCCATCTGCCAGCGGCCGTCAGAGTTTGTGGTGATTGTTGCTGCCGACGCCCAAGCTACCACCTTCTCCTCCTCCTGGGCCTCCTTCTCCTCCTCTTTCTGCTCCTGCTGGACTGGGCTGATTCCCTCCCCGCTGCTGCCTCCTCCTGTGCTGGGTCCGCGGTGCCTGGTTCCCTAGCAGAGCCGCTCTTGCAGCTGCCACCACGGCCTGCTCATCCATCCTCCTGTACAATTGGCGGCTCAGGCTCCAAGATGTTCATCCAACTGGTCTGTCGGGAAGCCAGTCACACCAGGAGCTGGTACACAGACTTAGGACCTCAGCTGAGTGCACAGCTGGAAGATTGGTTTTCACAAGTAAAGTCTACAAAAAGACCTGCTAGAGCCATTATTGCACCCCATGCAGGATATACCTACTGTGGATCTTGTGCTACTCATGCTTATAAACAAGTGGATCCATCTATTACCCGGAGAATTTTCATCCTTGGGCTTTCCCATCATGTGCCTCTCTCTCGATGTGCACTTTCTAGTGTGAATACATATAGGAAACCATTGTATGGCCTTTGTATTGACCAAAAGATTTACAGAGAACTATGGAAGACAGGAATGTTTGATTGCATGTCTCTGCAGACAGATGAGGATGAAAACAGTATTGAAATGCTTTTGTCTTACACAGCTAAAGCCGTGGAAAAGTCAAAGTTTCCATTACAGTTAGTATGATGAATCACAGGGGGAGATTTATAGATCCATTGAACATACAGATAAAATGGGTATGAAATTATAGAACAATTAGATCGGTATCTTTTAGCAATTACTTGAAGAAATACCATGATACAATATGGGAAAGACATCCCATTGAGATGTCATTAAATGCTATCACAGATCTCCAGGAGAATGGAATGAATGTGAGCTTTTCCTTTCTGAATTATGCCCAGACAAGCCAATGTAGAAACTGGCAACACAGTTCAGTGAGTTATGCATCTGGAGCACTCACAGTCCCCTGAAATTCTGAATCCTCAGGGATGCCACCTGCACATACTCATACTCTTTCTGGGTCCCAGACTACACCTTACAAAGATACTGTTCCTGGTTTTGGGGGATTCTGAAACCTCAAACTAACAGAACTTTCTCCTCTTCCCTTTCTGGTAGGTGTAGTCCTTCCCTAATTTCATCTCATTAAAAACATGCTTTATTGTTTAGGGCAGTGGAAAGATGGCCAGCATCAAAATATTTTCATCAAAAAAGATGACAGGGTAAAGGCCTACTTGTGGCAGAAAGATTTTTGAAAGTAACCTGTAAAGCATTTACCATATCCTAATTTTCAGTCTTTGCAGACTTGTGCCCATATATTCTGCTTTCAGAATAGTTTTGCAAATTGTACACAAAGAAGGGTGGAAGCTTTTTAATAAAGAAATTGCATTCATAAATTATTTGTATTAGATTCTAATAAATCTCCAGTTATAGACAATTGCTACCCATGTTGTTCAACAGATACCTTCTATTTTAGTTGCTAATAAAGGGCTACACAACTAAAAAAAAAAAAAATCTCTACCCACCCCTCCAGGGTGTCAATACAGTTAAAAAAATTCAACAAGCAAACTTTGTTGAGTGTAGATAAGAATTAAAATCTATGGAAGGATAAACCCCCTGTAACTCTTTAAAGGAAAACTGTGGCTGCACAGAAACAGGTAAACTTAGTAGTGGTTTCAAAGAGGCCAAGCATATATTTACCTACTTTCATTACTCCAAATTCTCAGTCTCTGTATTTTGTTATTTTAAGCAAAAATAAGAACTCTAAATTGTTGATGAACTTGATGGAGGCAGAAATCTGTCCCTGAATGTTTTAATTTGCCAGAAGCTGTGGAAAGCAATATAACAGAAATGGGTTGGCTTTTATAATAGGGTTTATTGACTTTCAAGTTTACATTTCTGAAGCTGAGAAAAGTGTCCAAATCAAGGCCTCATCAAGGTGCTCTCTCCCTGAAGACTGGCTGCAGGCAATCCTGGACTCCTCTGTCATATGGGAAGGCACATGGGAGTATTTGTTTGTCTCTGCCTTCTCCTTCAAGCACCATTAATTTCAGCTTCAGGCTGCTCCATCTGTGGCTTTCACTTTCAGTTTCTTTGGGTTTCTCTCTAGCTCCTGTGTCTTCTCTCTCAGCTTCCATGTCATTTCTCTGTCTCTCTGTATCTTTCCATTTATAAAGGTCCACGGTAAGAAGATTAAGATCCACCCTGGCTCATGCCTTATTAAAGCAATCTAACCAAAGGCCCTTAACTGAAGTGATCTAATCAAAAGTTCCCACCTACAATAACTTCACACCCATAGGAATGGATTATCTAGAAAGACATATTTTTTTCTCAGTTCCACAAAAGCCTCAAACTGCCACAATGACAAAGCAAAGATAATGTGGAGTATGTTAAAATACATAGGAAGACCTGGGCAGATTTATCATCTTGGGATGAGGGGAAAATCAATGGGCAGTAATCTAATAAATAATTATATTTTTAATTCATGGAAATATTGAACTTAAAAGAAGATAATGGCAGACAAAACTCATTCAAAATATAATACCTCAGGTTCATTGTAATTCTGCAAATATAGTTAAATAGAATTTACATATATCATCAGTTTTCAATATTTTTCTTGCTTTCTGGGATCACTTATAATCTAAAAATTTTAATTTTATAATTTAAATATATAATTCTAAGGGACTGATATTAATGTGGTTTATTTATATTAGAAACTACTATATTAGAAATTATAACTGATGTACATATATACTTATTAAAATTATTAAAACTAATAAATACCTTATTTATTAATTTTAAAAACCCTTCCTTATGAATAGATATATTATTTCCCAGATCCAAAATTAAATCAGTGAGAAGAAAGATACAATTTTGCACTTGTGATTATTTCTTTAATCCCAGCTTAGTTGGAGACAGCTGAAAGCTCATATAAATTGCTTCATTCATTCTGTTGAAAGATGTTTTGGTTAAATTATATGAGAAAGTGTGGCTGTAGAAAGATATATTCTTAGGAAACTAAAGGAATGATTGATAAATAATTTCAGATCATCATTAACAGTGTTTTTATACTCTATTTTAGACTAAAAAGAAACAATTGAGGATTTCCTGAAAATAGTAGGGATATTAATTCTGAAACCATATTAATGCACTTTTCATATTCAGTTACATTTAAATTTATTGATCTATTTAGCACTTTGATTTTTTTATTTAACCATGAGTGATTTTGTAACTTCATGTATTAGTCATCTGGAAAATATTATTTCATTGAGTGCCGCTAATATTCCAAATATCACATATTTCATTAAATAATACCAAAATAAATCACATTTATTAATATCACTAACAGTTCTATCATATAGCTTTTTAAATTTTTGGAAGCTGTGAAGTTTTGGTGGAAAACAGAAATTTTTAAAAATTCTAATTTTCATGTGAAACTCAATAGATTTTTATTTTTATTTTTTAATAATAATAAACTTTATTTTAGAGAATTTTTAGTTTACATAAAAATTACACTGAAAGTATAAGGAATTCCCATAAAACTCCACAGACATCTACACATAGTCTCCCCTATCATTACCATCATATATTAATGTGGTACATTTGTTACAATTGAATCAATAGTGAAACATTGTTACTAACCAAAGTCTATAGTTTACATTCTGGTTTACACTTTGTGCTGTATAGTTCTTTTTCATATGTCATTGCTTTCTAATCTTTTCTTCTTTACTCTTGTCTTTCTAATTACTGGAGGGCCATTTTGCTCTTCTTCAGTTTTCTGGAATAGGCAATGTAGGTCATTTGTCTTTAGACCCTTCTCTTTTTCCAGGATAAGCATTTACAATTTTAAGCTTCTGTGGCTGGTTTTCATATACCAATATCTCTATATGTTGTATTTTCACTATCATTCAAATTCAAAATATTTTGAAATTTTACTTGTTATTTCTTTGGGATCACAGATTGTTTAAATTCATGATGTGCAATTTCCAAAATATTTCTGTTATTAATCTAATTAATTCCTTTGTGGCCAAAGACCAGACTACATAATTAACTCCTGCATATTCATTTGGACTTGTTTAATGGCTCAGTATGTCATCCATATGTTTTCAAAGGAAATGCTAATTGAACCCATAATTATATGCTACTACACACCACAGGAATTTTTAAAAATTATTATGCTAGGCAACCCCAAATGATTTTGAGGATTTTGTTCAACATAATCTCTTATCCTTTTAAGTTGCAATATTTGGTGACAAATTTTACAACATTCTGCAAAACGGTTCAGGAGTTTATTAAATTAAACTTTTCCTATCCTATGAACCATTGAGTCCAGTCAAATGATGTACCCATCAGAACAGAATGAATGCAACAATAGGAAATTGGTACAAGTTGTAAACCCACAAATACTCTAATGAAAAAAAAATATGTAAAAGAATATTCATAGCAGATTTATTCAATATAACTAAAAATGGTATTGGTGATGAGAAATAAAGGAAAATGAGTAAATAATTATGAAATGTTTATAAAATATATTACTTAAATAAAACAGAAAAAATATTGATATACCAATCAATGTGAATGAATCCCTAAAACCTTGATTTGAGTTTAAAAAGAGACTTAAACAGGAAGTTGAATAAAGTCTTGCCATGTGACCCAGAAATAACATACTTGGTATATACCCAGAAGAACTGAGAGCAGTAACACTAATAGACATCTGCACACTGAAGTTCATAGCGGCATTATTCAGGATAAGCAAAAGTTGTAAAAAGCTTAGCTGTCCATCAACTGATGAATAGGTAGAAATTTGTGTGATATATAACATGGTGGAATATTATGCAACAGTAAGAAGAAATGAAGTTGTGAAGCATATGACAACCTGGATGAACCTGGAAGACAATATGTTGAGTGAAGCAAGCTGTGTAGAAAGGGATAAATAAGGTATGATTGTACTATTATGAACTAAATATATATGTAAACTCAGGGAATTAATAATTAGAATACAGGTCACCAGAAAAAAGAATGAAGGTAAAGAATGGAAAGCTGATGGTTAATCTGTGTAGAACTGGTGAAAATATTGTTTGTAAATCTTTGGAAATGAAATAAAATCTTGAAAGCACATCATATTGTTTGTGACTAGCAAAGCTATTAAATAGGTATGAGAGTGGTTGAAAGGGAAACCTAAGGACATTTAAATTACTAGAAAGAAAGCTAAAAATTGCAACTTGGGACTGTATAACATAGTGAAACCACATGTAAAATATGAATATGGGTGATATTTCATATATAAGACTGTTTTCTACAAAATATAAATACAAATATACTAGAGAGATGGAAACAGAATAGCATCTATGTATGGCAGGGGAAGCAAAGAGAGATTGAGAGGTGATGAGTTTTGTTTGGTTGGTTGGCTTTTGTTTTTTGTTATTGTGTTTTTGTTGCTGGACTAATGAGCATGCTGTAAGAATGACTGAAGTGATAAATGCACAACTATGAGATTTTACTAAATACTTTTGATTGTACATTTTGGATGGATTTATGATTTATTAACATGTATCAATAAAATTGATTTGTTAAAAAAGAGCCCTAAATAAAAGTGTCCACTGTCATCAATTTTATTCAATATTGTGCTAGAAATTCTAGCTAGAAAAATTAAACAAGAAAGAGAATTAAAAGGCAGTTGAATAGGAAATGATTAAATAAAACTTTTGCTATTCACTGATGATATGATCCTATAACTTGAAAATTCCAAAAAATTCTAAACAGAGCTGCCAGAACTAATAGACAAGTTCAGAAATGTGACAGGATACAAGATTAATAACTAGTAGCATTTTTATAAACTACTGATGAGCAATCAGAGAAGGAAATTCTTTTTATAATAGTGACTAAAATAATCAAATATTTAAGAATAAACTTAATTGAGGACATAAAGTATCTGCATTCAGAAAACTAAAACAATATTGCTTAAAGAAACCAAAGAAGACATAAATATATGGAAGGATATTCTAGGTTCATGTACTGGAAGACTAAATATTGTTAAGAAATCAATTCTACCTAAACTGATTTACAGATTCAAGGGATCCCAATCAAAATCTGAATCTTTTTGGCAAAAATAGAAATGCCTGTTATCAAATTTATTTGGAAGGGAAATGGCCTCCAAAATCCAAGGATGTCTTTAAAAAGAATGAAGTTCAAAGACTTTCACTTCCTGACATTAAAGAATATTAATTAGCTACAGTAGTCAAAACAGCATGTTACTGGCATAAAGATAGACATACTGACAAATGGAACCAAATTGTGATCTCAGAAATAGACCCTCACATCTAGGGTCAAGGGATTTTTGACAAGGCTTTTAAGCCCACCCAGCTGGATCATAATGTTCTATGCAATAAATGGTGCTGGGATAAATGAATATTCATATCCAGAAAGAAAAAAAGAGGACCCCTATCTCATATTGTATACAAAAATTAACTCAAAATGGATCAAGGATCTAAATATGAAAGTGAAAACCATAAAACTCCTAGAAGAAAATGTAGGAAAACATCTTTGAAAACTTGTGGTATGCAGTAGTTTCTTAAAACTTACACCCAAAATATGAGCAACCAAAGAAAAATTAGATAAATGGGATCTCCTCATAATTAAACAATTTTGTACTTCAAAAGACTTTGTAAAGAAAATACAAAGACAGCCTACTCAATGGGAGAAAATATCTGTCAACCACATAAAGAGATCATACAACCAAATAATAAAAGGACCAGAAAAACAATTTTAAAAATGGGCAAATGACCTAAGTAGACATATTTTTCCAGGAAAGAAATAAGAATAACCAAACAGCACATGCAAAAATGTTCACCATCACTAGCTATTAGGGAAGTCCAAATTAAAACTACACTGAGATACCATTTCTCAACTCATAGAATGGCCATTATTTTAAAAAGGAAGAAAACTACAAGTGCTGGAGAAGACATTGAGAAATAGGAACACTCCTTTACTTTTGATGGGAATGAAGAATGGTGTAGCCTCTGTGGAAGGCAGTTTGGCAGTAACTCAAGAAACTGAATATAGAATTGCTGCATGATTTAGCAACCCCATTACTAAGAATGTACTCAGAAGAACTGAAAGCAAGGTGACAAACTGACTTTTGTACACTGGTGTTCATAGCAGCATTATTCATACTTGCTAAATATAGAAATAGTCAAAGTGCCTATCAACTGATGAATGGATATGAATGAATGTGTTAAATACATCAATGGAATACTTTTTAGCTGTAAGAAAATTGAAATCAGATTGCATATGTCAACATGGATGGACCTTGAGGACATTATGTTGAGTAAAAGGGGCCAGACACAAAAGGACAAACATTGTATGGTCTCTCTAGTATGAACTAAATATGATGAGTAAACTCATGGAGGTGAACTCTAGATCATAGGTTACTAGGAGATAGAATGTGGGTTGAGAATGGGAGCTGATGCTTAATGTATGTAGAATTTTTAATAAGGTTTATCATATAAATGCAAATGAATAGAGTTGATGGTAACACATTATAGTAACTATAACTAATGCTACTGATTTAGTCTTTTTTAAAGAATTCACCATATTATTATTTTAATGGTAAAATATAAACAAAAATTTTTAATTAAAAATATTTTAAAGGAATAAAACGTAGTAAGCAGTAAATCTATGCAGTGTTTATAATTCCACAAGAAATACAAAAATCTAAAGTGCATTTCTTTGAAAAGCTCATAAACCTCTGCCTAATTTGTCATTTGTCATTTGAATGTTTGGTTTTAATGCACAAAGCCATTAGACAATAAGTATGAGATAGTTATATTAGAAAATTGAGAAATTCTTGGTATTTTCACAAAGTGTAATATGATTAAAAATATTGTTTGGGAAGCGGCTGTGACTCAATTGGTTGGGCTCCCGTTTACCATATGGGAGGCCCCAGGTTTGATTCCTGGGGCCTCCTGGTGAAGGCAAGCTGGCCCCCGTGGCTCGGTGATGCAGCAAGATGACTCAACAAAGGGAGACAAGGGGACACAGATAAACGCAAAAGCAAATGGACACAGCATGCACAAGTAGCAAGGGGGGATAAATAAATAAATAAATAATAAATCTTTTCAAAAATATATATATTGTTAACCTCTAGATTAAAAAGCAGAGATGCTTATCCTTTCATAATAGCCCTCTTATCCAAATTTATATACTCATTAATTGTTTAGTAAGTTATATGACACTGTATTAAATATTGGGAAAACATGCAATGAGTAGAGAAATACAATAATCAGGTATAATAAGGAATATTTTTGAAATAAAGTTATGATTAACTAATACATATATTAATTTTGATAATCTTATGCATTTGCACATTGTTAACTGTCTATACACAGGGAAAATGATCTTTAATTATTATTTATGGATTTCAAATATCTGCTTTTTTTACTCCTCCATTTTTTTCTGTATTACTAATTTAAAATGATTACATATATTTAAAATAACAAAATTTAATCTCATGCACGAAGATCCAACTATTACCAACACTATATTCTCAAGATATGTGTTTATTGCCTCTATTTATCCATCCAACCATCTATTAGCTTTATCTACCTCATCTAAGAATGAGTGTGTGTGTATGTGTGATAATGGGGTTTTAGAAATGGATCAATTTAAATATTTTTTTCTGACTAATGTGAAATGCTTTTCTAATGAATAAGAAAAGTTTAATGGACAGAATTAGTGACATATGCTTAAAATGTGGAACTCAAAAGACAAATATGGGTGAGACAAAATTATTGGAAGAAGTGTATTTGAAATGACTGCATCTCATCATTCCATGAGAACATGTGACAGATATTCTAAGTCTAAACAGCATCAGATATTGCCCTAAGGAAAAAAAAGGAGGAAATACTAATTGTTTATTCAATTATTTTTCCTTTTTGAATGAGTATGAGCATTTCTCAGTTGATATTTTTGGGAAATACAGGTGATTTCACTCCCCTTAAACTCAAGTCATTTCTCCCAGTTTATTAGTTCATTGAAAGCATTTCAACAGACATGAATTCTTTCATTATACCACAAATCACAGGACACCCATACTCACAGCACAGTCCTCCTACAAAAGAAAAGACTGCTTAGGCCATTAGGTTTATGAATATACAAATGAAGCACATCTGCACATTTCATATAGCAGTAAAAGTTGGTTTTACATGGAAATGAAGTCAATTAAAAGGTACCCCAATTCAAAAAAATTAGAAGGATGTGTGAAAATGATATATATGTATATATGTATAAAAGCATATATATGAAAAGAAGAATCCAATTAAAAAGGAATATAATAGGAAAACAATAAATCTTTCAGACTTTTCATATATAATGTTTGGAATAATCAAATGCAGTAAAGGAAATGACAAGAAAATAAATGTAATATGTAAGGTCAGAAAGGGATTTAAAAGAAGAAGCACAAATATTTTATGAATAACAGTATGTTCTGTAACATTAGTTTTAAAGGAATTTTTTAAAAAGTATAACTACAAATAAATATGGATGCACCAATTGCCTGAGAGGATGTGGAATATTAAAATACTGATATATTGTTGGAGTGTGTGTAAGTTGACCGACTCCTTTGGAAAATCATTTGACATTGTGTCAGTCAGCTAAAACCAGACTAAGTTGCACTAAACAAAAATTTTAACTATTGATGCTGAGAGCAACGAAGATTATTTTCCAGTAATGACACTTGCCCCTTGTGTTTAGGCTCAGCTTTGATACTCAAAATCTATATTTTATGCCTAGGCTATTGGAGAGTCTCTATATGGGATGTCACAGGCTTTGTGGCAGAATAAATCATAAGTTTTAAAGGTATACAGGTATGTTAGCTTTTAAATCCACATCTCTTAATTCTGCTTTCACTACCTTGGTCAAAGAACTTCAAGAGGTCAAGCCTGGACTTAATGATTTGGAACATTATAATCCTTTCTTAAAAGGGACATTGCAGAGAAAGCCATCTCACTACTCAGAAAGCAATCAGTTCTTTTGAATCATAGTGAAAACTAGGAATAATTTATTACATTTCAGGATAGTGATTTTTTACTTATAAGCCAGAAGGAAATATTTATGGAATGAAAAAGAAACATGATAAATCTTTAGGATTCTGTTTTTGTTTGTTTTGCATTAGGACTATTTTTATAATATGAGTTAGATTTCAAATTTGTTTTGGAAAATTCTATTTCTTTCTGATTAGCAAAATATTAGCCAGTACACTCTGCCAAATAGAGTTTAAATTTAGAGTTTTAAACTTGGCTCAACAAAGGGATCAAATACCTTTGTTTTATTCATTTCCTGAGGTTATTATTAAAAAAACATGAAATAAAATTGCACTCTATTTCTTAAATATATTTATTCTAATTTCACCAATATTTATTCAACAGAAAGTACAAATTTCCCTCAGTTAATCAAATAGTAATTGATAACTCTATCACTTAAATTCTCTTCTTACATGGGTACACAAGTGCAATGTATATATATCATTGGGTATTTTGTTCCTCTAAATAATTCTGTCTAATAAAGTATTAATACCTAATATTTAATGAATAAAACACATTCAGCCAAGTCTTATTCCATACAGCATTAACTATACTTTTAAGAGTCCACATCTAAGATCAATCATATCCATTCATTTACCTTAAATAATTTCAAATCTTAAGGAAAAACATACATATTTTTTAAATTTAGGCAAATATGGCAGATTAAATTCCATATCTCAAAAAAACCTTTTTCTTAATGTTAATTTATTCATGTGGCTGTGAATCCATTGTTAATAGGACCTTTAAAAGATGCCTTTTTTAGTTGAGGTGTGTCAACAGAATTAGGATGGAGCTTATCTTGTTACTAGAGACCCTAAAAGAGAGAAAGCCACAAGAAGATTCTTAAGCAGGAAGTCTCCTGGAACAGAGTAGAGAAAGGGGAATATATTGACATGAGACTGGAAAGCCAGGGAACCACAAGGATTGCCAACCCATCAGCACACTATGGACACCGGAAGAAGCAACCTCCAATCTCTGAAAGCATTAGTCAGTAAATTCCCATTGTTAAGACAACCCACTCTGTGGTATTTTTTATGGCAACTGGTAACTTAAGACACCATCATTTTCCCTAATAAAATTGTTTGATTCATTTAAATGTGTCTGTTGTCAGTGCAGTAAAAATCAGAGTTGCATGCAAAAGAATAAAAGTTTACAGAGATGCTCTTAAAGAAACAGAATATATGACAGAGGTAATGTGTGGCAGATCTATGACAATAATATGTACTTTTGAGTAAATTGGGCTTAGACAGTTGGACAATCATATTGGATAAAATGAAATTTCATACCTACTTCTCACCCCACATACTTATCACCTTGTAGAGAAAAATATATGAAAGTCAAAACTATAATTAATTTAGACACTAACAAAAAAAAAAAAGTCTTGAAGATATCATGGTAGATAAAGATTTCTTAAAGAAGAATAAATTTTTTTAAGTCCCATTATTCACAGTCCATTAATTCACTAGAGGATTTTGTGTTTTTTGCTTTGAACAATTATGAACTCTAAATTTCCTAAAATCTAGCAGGATGTGTGGTATAATGTTTATATTCTGGACACAAAGATCAACTAAACCAGAGGCCATGATTATAATATGTTAATGTAGGGAAGAAATGGAAAATAAGGACTTAAGAAGGAATTCAAATGCTCTGGAAATCTCTGCAGTGTATCTTCCATCCTTTGTTAGAGGGATACTTGAATACAAAAATGAACAATGATTTCTTTTCCCAAGGAATAGCAAGCCTGATGACCAGGCTGGAAGAAATTATTTTCAAATGAAATATGATATTGTGCTCAATTTTTAAAATATTAAAATATCTGGATATATTTCAGATATTGGAGGAATATGAACACATTTTAGATTGTTCTAGGATTATTAGTCTGGGATGGCATGAGGCTCCTGATATTCCTGCTCTACATGTCTCTTTATTGAACAAGAGATACTGAACCATAATGAACCTAGTGTATCCATTTTGCCAAGTGAAGGATGAAAGCTGGAGTTAAATAAGCATAACTTCCTAAATGCTTAAAAGATTTTTTTAGTTATGGAATCTAATATAAAAATACAGCCTTTATAGCAATCATGGTATGCAATTATGAGATATAAATAAACAAGATAACATATTCTTTAGGAATCACAATGCTCACTCAGGCTATGGGATCAATAAAATAAAAGTATTTCCATCTTGAGAAAATTAGTTTTCCTTATTCTGAGAAAAACTTTTATCACATTATGTAAGCAATAACTGAT
>JAQZBX010019115.1:0-34046 GCA_029593785.1 Cabassous unicinctus
TCTTGGGTCAGGAACCATGTAAGTTAAATACAGCACATTTCCCTTCAATGATTGTTCTCCTTCCAGGAGTATTCTGCTTCTCTAGCCAGACTAGCAGACTGGGGCTGCTGATTGAGGCTCTATGGAAAGTTTTCTCTAAGTATCCTGAGTGAAAAATGACCGAGACCACCATCACTACCACAACTTTGCTGTTGCCCCAAGTTCGAAAGCATATCCAGTGTTAACCACACCTGCACATTTGCGGTCCTCTAATGGCTGACACCAGGAGATGATGAAATCCATGCCCTGCTGTGCTTTACTTAATGTGAAAAAATGAAGCTTTCAGAAAGGTGCAACAGTGTATTTGAATATGAATTTTGGAGAGGGTAATACATGGCCAACTAATTTTTTGACCAAATTAAACAAGCAACCAATATATATTCATTGCCTTCTGTGTGCTTGAAACAAGCCATGACCCCTGCCTGTGATGAGCTAACAGTTCTCACTAAGCACAGGAAAGGGTATTGGGAGGAAAGTGTAACTGAATGGTGATTGAGACAAGTTCCTATTTTGTAGAAACTTACAAGTTGATGGGAGAGACAGATGTGGAAGAGGAATGATACTAGGCTGTGATGGTTATAAGAACTAGTACAGGGAAGTGGATGTGGCTAAAGCGATTAAGCTTCTGCCTATCGCATGGGAGGTCCCAGGTTTGGTTCCCGGTGTCTTCTAAAGAAGATGAGCAAGACAGTGGGCTGGTGCAACAGGCTAGTGCGGCGAGCTGATGCAACAAGATGAGGCAACAAGAGACGCAAGGAGGAAAGTATAATGAGAGACACAACAAAGTAGTGGGCAGAGGTGGCTTAAGCGATTGAGCTCCCACCTACCGCATGGGAGGTCCTGGGTTTGGTTCCTGGTGCCTCCTAAAAGGAAGACAAGCACACAATGAACAAACACAGCAGGCACAAACAACAGGAGTGGGGGGAGAAATAAATAAATAAAATAATTCTTAAAAAAACAAAAGAACTAGTACAGGGGAGAGCGGGTGTAGCTCAGTGGTTGAGTGCCTGCCTCCCATGTACAAGGACTAGGGTTCAATCCCTGGCACCTCCTTAAAAAAAAAAAAAAGAACGAGTACAACTTGGCATAATGGAGGACACAGGCACATAGAAGAGACCTACTGAAAAGTCATAAGTCATATTGTGTCCATAGGAAGTAGGTAGAGAATGTCTAGGTAAAGTTTGGAGATTAATTGTGCAGAATATTGGGAGAAAAGTTTGGGTAGCACCAACTAATTTCTGTTTCCGATTATTAGGACAGACCATATGTGTTGCCTGATTTTGCCTAATTCCGCTGGTATAGCTTTGGGCTAAAATGAATTCGCATGAGTGAAATCATAAAAGCATGGCACAGAAGCAACCCTAAATTGTCAGGATACAAAATATTTCACCGAAAAATTCTATTCAAAGCGGTGGTTTTTCATGGTCCTATTTTTCTATCATCACATACGGTCTTGCCTAGTGGGTCTGGACTTCTACCTGGATCTCAGGTGGATCTTATGTACTTACATTCCACCCAGAACGGGAGTGGCCCCGTGTCAGAGGCCCCAGGGGCCTCCCTGCAGGAGTCCTCACATGTGCCTACACACGAAGGAGCAGGGAGGAGAAAGAAGTCCTGCCTTTTGGTAAAAAGCAAGTTTGATCTTTCCCAACCACAGCAGAGGCCAGGCAGGTTTCCTGGAAGAAGCTCAGGGGAGGGAAAAGGAAAATTAGAAGGTTTCATCTGAAAAGTTGGGGCTAAGCTTGAATTCCTAATTGCCAGAAGTCGTTTCCAAGAAGTGCGCTTGTCTGTGGTGTACCAGCCTTCAGCTGGGTGGCTCCTGGATCCCGTCTCCTTCACCAACTGAGCTGACGGCACCAGCACCATCAGTTTCCTTCCAGGAAACCAGTTCCTGTCCTCTCTGGTTTTCTGTTGAGTTGGTCTGGCCCTACTTAAGAGGAAAATAATTGGTATTCTTTATTCCTATGTCAGGCAAGAATTTCCCTTTGAGTTACCCTTCACGTCAGGGCCAGCCCTCTGCAAAATTATGCAGTAGATAGTTTTTAAGCATTTAAAACCTGGGTCTTTTGTTTCTGTCAATGCAATCCTTACGTATTTTTTCTCCTTCCTCCCCATTTCTTGATCTATGTGTATACAGTGAAAGTCTTAAGCTTTCCCATTCTCCTACTCCTACCAATGGTTATATTTTGTTAGGATGTGAGCTAAGAGAGGTAGCAATTGAGCTTTCTCAACAAAGAAGCAATGAATAAAACACAAAACGCTTAACTCAGAATGTGGAACCAGAAATCTTATAATTTTTGTAGCTCAAATATAATGATGGACAAATAAATACTTTTACCATCCACATGATAAGCATCTAGCTACCTCGTGCCCTTCCTCATGTAGTTGGAAACAACAGAGCCACTTGTTATGCAATGTGTACCTAGGAAGTGGGTACAGATTGGTTTTGGCATCTCAGAGCTGGTTTCGGATAAGATTTTGTTTTGAAAACTAAAACCAAGCTGTGATTGCAAGCTAGAAGAATGCCCCGTTCTCACTGGCTGCTCAATCCCCTAAACCCACACTGAAATCCTATTGGGCAATTGGTATCAGAGGCAATTTATAAAGAAAAGAGTAAGAGTTAGCTACTTTACAGAAAAATATGGAAATGGCTTCTGGTCTTGGTTCTTCAGATTAGCAATGTAATTGCGATGATAACAGGCAATGTTCAGTTCAGCTTGGCAGATGTACACGTCTTGGTTGACTTTACCCAAATGGCATGCCAGGACCTCAAATCCAATGGCATAATATGGGTTAATTATAGGAGGAAGGGGTTACAAGGCACTCACACCAATGGGGCTAAGGGGAAGGGTGAGATGCCACATTGATCACTCCAATTTTTCATCCTAGATTGAGAAACAGTGAATCAATCAAATGTTATGCAGAAAAATAAAATTTAGTAACCAATAGCAGCTGCCAATTGAATGGGAGAAAGAGGAAAGAGGAGGGCATATTCATATTTTAAGTAGTGTTTTATAAAAGATCCTTTTGTCTTCTTAAGTTCTACTAAAAATTACCAAAATAACCACAATAAACTAATGAGATTGTGATTTTCATGAAAGCAATGACAATGTATTTTCAGTGTCCTATTTTTTTTAGCATCCAGGACAGTTTCTGGTATATAGTAAGTAGGTGGTCAATAAGTATTTGTTGACTGAATGAATATGTGATTAAATAGGTACATTTTTACAGAAATCCACATAACACATTCATAATATTTACATTATGATCCCTAAAATAATATAAACCTCGTCTACCCATTATCTGTAACCAAACTTTATAGTTTTCCTGTAAAGGGCCAGGTAGTAACTATTTTAGGTTTTGCTGGCCTAGAGGTAAATTTGAGATTATGTAGGTGCTTACATAACAAGAAAGAAAACAAATTTCTCCAAGTTTTTTCAAATGAAAATCAAAATATAATAATAATTGAGTATCCCTTTTGCAACAGCATGAGAAAAATGGAATTCTTTTTGGAAGGATAACATTTCACTTAATTGCAGTTCAGAGTTAGTGTCCCCTGCCATCAGAATTGATTACAAATGTTCACCTGTTATTGCTGATCTGCAATGAGATTTTGGTTATTTCTTTTTTGAATTTGAATTTCATATTTGCATGTTGGGAAATAGTCTTCCTTTTTTTTCAACCTTTAAAAAAAAACATACAAGCCATTTTAGCCCTCAGGCCACTCGAAAACAGGCAGTGGTGCCTATTTGTTCCATGGCCTGTAGTTTGCAGACCCCTGCTCTGTATAATTTTTTAGCTCAAATATACGGATGGACTTGTTTTTAAAAGCATTCGATTTATTTCTTTAGTTTTGAGATGTCATGGAAAGAATTTTGAATAGGGAAACTTGCATTTCATTACATTGTTTACAATATCTTGCATACCAGAAATGCCCCTAAGTTTGAGGGATTTCTTTGCTTTTAAAACAATACTTTCATGTGGTCTGAGAACCACCAAAACCCATCTTGGTATCCTCTTGGTTAACCTGATAGCTTCTCCCCTAAACTGAGTATGACTGTCAGCAAGACAGGCTAGAGGACAAGGACTACTACACGAGGACTTCCTTTTCCCGAGACAAAAATACAACGACAATGACAAAATCCCAAGGAACTGCCAAATCTACTGGGTGCCCAAATTTGAAGTTATTTTTTCATGTTTTCCTTTTGGTCGGAAATGCCTAACATGCTTCTATGTGTCTTAAGCCTCGCTCCCCACTGTCACGTCCAGGCTGTCTCTCCTCCTTCCTCCCTCAAAACCCCAGATTCTTTGAAGTGCGTGTCACCGACTTCATCACCTACTACGCTTCCTGTTCGTATCGCTACCTCCAAGTGCCTTGTTCTCATTTGCTGTGATCTCAGCACCTGGCCTCTCCTAACTCCCTGTCAATCACAGCATCGATGGCTGTTAAGAGCAGAGATTCTGGAATCATACCGACTTGGTTTAAAGCCTGGCTCTGTCACTTACTAGCTGTGTGGCCTAGCCTGTCTGTGCACCATAGTTTAAAAACTATGAAATGGGTGTAACTATAATATGGATTAAACTGAAATTATCCATTTATTTGTTTGACAAGTAAGGATTGCCTATTTGCCCCATGAAGACCTATGTTCTTTGTTCTACTGTATCCCTGGTGTCAGTTAATTCTTAAGCCTCCAGATCAGATTCAAGCCCTCACTCCAGGACTCCAGCTCTGCTCAGACCATCGGCATTCCTTATTCCTGCCACTTTCAGGGATCATTAATCCAGTTGGAATCAAGGCTCACACAGATGTCAATGCTCCTTGATGTTGCTAATTAAGAGAAGCTTTATACATCCTTTTCTACCTTTTTCATCTCTCTTTAGGCAGAAGTGGTTTTGAAAATGCAAAAATTTTCAAGCTGGTTAGGTAGAGGTTTAACTTAGGCAGCCATCTTTGCTCTTTTTAGTCTCAGCTTTCTCATCAAGTCTTTAAAATGTTGATGGTCTTCTCTACTTTCCAGAGTTTTATTTCGTGTGATAAATAAGCAAATTTCATTGAGCAAAGATGGTGCACAATCAATATGGTTGCTGTTATTCATTATTAATATATTTTATCTCTAATTATCTGTAGAGTGTTGAGGCTAGTAGGGTTGAGCTTTGATCCGTTCTAGGAACTAAGCAACTGGCATTGCTTAGGTTTGAAGACAGATATTAAGGAAAACCTGGTAAATTTAGAGACCTGAATATAGTCTCGGTTACTTGCTTACTGGACTATGTTGGGGGAAGACACTTAACTGTTAATTTCTTTTAATCACTCAACTTTTATTTTCCTCATCTGCATACTGAGAATAATACTTGCAAGCCTTACCTCATGGTTTCTTGTGTGTGTGTGTGTGTTAAACATCTATGGGTTTATCTTAAGAGAATTGCCTCCAATTCTCCTGAATATTTCTCCCACCCCCACTTCCATTCATTGCCATCCACATGACTTCTTCAGAAATGGAGAGAGTTCATTGGCCCAGAGGGTGGGCAGGATGACCAGAGGTTTTTCTTTCCCTAGGATATTTTGAATTGATACTGCAAAGGGAATGAGTATCTTCCCAGGGCCAGACATTTTAAGATCTAAAATTTTGCCACTGTTGGCAACCAGTTTCCTGCCAAAGGGAGGAATTTATCATCTGCAATAAGAGAGAATAAAAGGCACATGCAGAGAAGACCAGAGAGAAGAGATACGGAAAGCAATTTAGGGGACTTTGGGTTGCTGGTCCTCAGCCTTCCTAAGATCCTGCTGCTCTCCGACCTTCTTTGGTTGGTCTGCTTGTTTAACCCTTCTGTGGTGGATTGAATCACGGCCCCCACAGAGACATGTTCAAGTCCTAACCCCTAGTCCCGTAGGGGTGAACTCCTTTGTAAATAGAATCTTCTAAGATGAGGCCAAACTGAAGCAGGGTTGTCCTTAATCTGGTATGACCAGACTCCTTATAAGCAAAGGAAATTTGGACACAGAAATACAAGCTACAGGAGGAGACAGAAAGGGACAGATCACCGTGTGATGGAGGCAGAGATTGTCACCACCAGAATGCTACAGACTTCAGAGAAGGTATGGCCCTGCCGATACCTTGATGTTGGACTTCCAGCCTCCAAAACTGTGAGCCAATAATTTCCTGTTTTTTAAGCCAGTCAATTTATGGCATTTTGTTATAGCAGCCCTGGCAAACTAACGTAGCTTCCTTGGAATTTTCTAGTCAATTCTAAATGTGTTTAGATCGCCTAAATGTGTTTGATTTGTATTTCTGATAGTTGTGACCGGTGGACCCACAACCAAGTCAGCCACGTTGTGGCTTTTTACAAGTTGCATATTCACCCTGAGCCTCATTTCTTTAACTCTAAAGGGCACTGTTCAGTCTTGTGCCTTCAGTTTCTGTAACTGTAAAAGGCACAATCCTTATTTACATTGAAAGCACCTAGCACCGAGCTTGGTACAGTCAGTGATTCATGTTTGGTAGCTGTTATTATTATTAACAATGCACTCCTACTAGTGAAAGGATTGCTCTGAGCCACCCACATGCCATCTCCCATTCAGCCTTGTGAACAGCGCTTCTGAGAGAAAGCCGACTGAATGGTGTGCAAAGTGCCATGAAGAAAAGAGTGCTTCTTCTGGGGACCTCTGGAAAGTAATGAGGACAGAGATGAGTGGGGTTGACGTGGTCATGATTTCTTCAAGAGAGCTAGCTAGTCAGGCTCCAGGGTATCAACTTACATAATTTTGGCCATTTTTAAATAGAATTTCTGATTGCTACCCCAAAAGTAGCATTTTACTATTTTTGTTTTTGTTTTTTTTTTCTCCCACATTTAATTTATGCCACTAACAGAGGAATTGGAAGACAGAAAATGAGTGAAATGATAAAAAACAGAATCAGAGTTATGAGCCAGTTGTCCCAGAAACGAGTAATGTAATTTTTAGAGAACCCCACTGATGCAAGATAACTAAGAGAAGAAGAAGCAAGTTATGACAAAATGTTAGTTTCAAGGAAATGTAGACTATCCATGTGTTAGAGGTTGAAAATGTAAATATTCATTTTGATGTACTGGCACTGAGATGCCTCAGGGTGAAGAGCCTCTCAAGGCTGTTTGTGACCTTCTTCACTGATCCACCATCCACCTCAGATTCTATGCACAACAATTGTCTCTGGACCCCTTGTGCGATCTAGACAGTTATCTCAGCCATTACTGTCTCTTTCACTCAGCCTACTTACCATATTTAGAGCAGGCAGAAATGCTCTTATGCTGAAATGCAGCCCAGCCTTACATGACGTCAAGCAGGACTAGGTTCTAGCATCTGTTTTTTTAATCTTTTTCAGCATAGTACAAGTATTAAATTAGCGGAATTCATCCCCTCCTGCTGCTACAAAGAGAAATATCAGTGTCGTTCTTTATGCTTATGACCTTGCAGTTTTGTCTGAGTGAACCTGAGAAGTAGTATGGTCTATTAGAATCTAACTTCTGTAAGAAGGAACTCAGCATAATATTCTGCAAAACAAAAAAATCATTTTATTTGGTAGACTTTCTATCTTAAATATCCCCAGGCAACAAGTCACTTTATTATGTCTTTGGTAGAGATTCAGTCTCTTTTAGCTTACAGGTGAATTTATTCTGTTATTCAGGCATGCATTTTGCTCCTAATTCATCCTGATGGCTCCTGCAGTATCTAGTTCTTAAAACGAGATGTTTCCTAGTTTGGGTATTGATTTTTTTTTAATAGATGAGGGCAATAGCTAGACACACACACACAGCTGTGAGATAAAATGTGTGCAAGATTTAATCCTTTTATTTCACGTTGCTTAGTGCGGAGCTATGAGGTTCAAATAAATACACATGCTTGAAAAGATCAACACGGTTCTGAAAAAAAAAAGTGACTTTACATTTAGGCCCCTCTACTGCTCTACCTGTGCTAACTGCTGTAATTAAATTCAATGCATGGCATATGTCCATTTTTGCCTTTGCTGCCAAAACAACCAAACAAACAAAAAAACCAAAAACCTCAGAATTTCATTTATTGTCTATGATAGGAATTGATTCTTTGATTTGACCCTAGCCTCTAGACAAACTCGAGTCCCTCTGTTTTCTTTGGATCATCTTATTTTTATTGCTGTTTATTCTGTTTAGTAGTGAGTTTAATTTTTAAGCAATTTTAATGATTTTTGAAGGTGTTCCAATACATTTTAATAACTTGTTTAAACAAAAATTTATTGAGTACTGTGCCAGTTATTAAATTGTCTCAGTCAAACTCGCCCCTCTGTACTCTGTTTTGCATTGCCCTGGCTGGGACTCTGCAAACCACGTTTCCCCTTTGCAGCCGGCTCCATGGCAGGCTCTGAGGATAGGTGGCGATAGAGGGAGATTGCAAGACTTGGAGAAGAAGGAGGGAGCTTCTCCCTTCCTGCTTCCCATGAGCTTCCTTTCTGCTTTCTGTTCCCATTGGTATCGACCAAGGAATACTTGTTCAACCAACAGCTGTAATTCCTTCTGGTAGGAACAGCTGAATCCAGTGTATAGTTTCTCCGACATGAGCCGAGCCCGTGTCATGCCAGCACCACCTTGCTGGCAGCCCCGCTTCAAAAGTCTGGGCCCAGGTCCACCAGTTCACTCTCTGGAGCACAGAGACACCAGGCGCGGAGAGACCCATCCTCAGAGATGTGAGTTTCAGCTCCACAAGGACCTTCTAGGTTTCTAAGATTTAATAATTCCAACATCTTCTTTGATCCCCCAGCTTGAGGGATGGTAGTTGCTTCCTGCAGGTAGTTGCTTCCTGAGATACTTGAGTTTTGTTTCTTTCAACCTAGTTAACAACTTTATAACCAGTTGACCCTCTTTATATTAAATTCTCTCCCTTCAAATAACTGGTATGGTTTCTGTCTCCTGATTGACTTCTTATTGATACAGGTACTTACTATGGATTTTGCATAGCTGTAAGTGCCAGTGAAACTTCATGACCAAACAAAACCCTTGCCTTCTGGAGTTGACGTTCTTGTAGAGGTAGACAGGCAACAGTCATAATTATATAAGGTGTGAATTGGTGATCAGTACTATGAAAAAACAAAACCCCAAAACAAAGCCAGGTAAAGGGGCAGGGAGTGACCAGGGTGGCAGGAGGGAGCTGCTAATGTATGGGGCAGTAGGAAAAGGCCTCTCTTGGAAGGTGACATGTGAACATACCTGGAAGAAGTGGAGGATCAAATCATACAGCTATCTGGAGCAAGAGCATTTCAGGCAAAGGGAATAGGACATGCAAAGGCCCTGGGGTTGAAGCATCCATGCATTTGGTCAGGGAATGGAAAAGCCAGTGTGTCTCCAGCAGAGGGAACAAGGGGGAAAGTGTTAGGAGAAAGCAGAGAGGTATCGTGGAGAGCAGATCCTAGAGGGCCTCATTAACCATCATTGTGAAATGGTAAGCCACTGGAGGGTTTTGAATAAAAGAATGATAAGCAAGTCCTCAATTACTAAAATATTATTAGCATCCACTTTGTGCCAGGCACTGTTAAAAAAGAAAATAATGTGATAGCAAACAAAACAGGTTTCCTCTTCCTCTTATGGTGGAGGAGACAGACAGTGGACCTCTAAGTCAATATAGAACATATTAGATGATTAGTGCTGTGGAGAAAAATAAAGCAGAGTTAAGGTGTAAGGAGTACCTGAAGAGAAGAGTCTGGAGGGAGCAGAGGGGAAGGTGGGAAGGCCAGTTAGGAGGCTATTCCAGTGCTCCAGGCAGGAGATGATAGTAGCTTGGGCCAGGATATGGGTAAAGATGTTTCAAAAATGTGGTCAGATTCTGGATCTATTTCTCATGTGAGGATGATAGGATTTTCTCATGGTTTAGATGGCTCCCTATTGCTCTTAGAATAAAATGCAGATCCTGATCATGGCCAGCAAGATTTTGTATGATCTGGCCTCTGCTTACATTTCTAACTTCCTCTCTCCCACTTCTCATTACATATTCTGTTCTTTCACTCTACAGAATGTTAACCGGTTCCCCGCTTGCCACTGATCCTATGCACAAGCCAGTCTCCCTCACAGGTCACAGGTCACAGCTTACTAGCTGCTTCTCCTCCTCTCACAGGTCACAGCTTACGTTTCCCCTTTCCACAGAAGTCTTCCCTGTTTTCTGAAGACGGGGTTGGTTTCCCTATATGAGTGCAACCTCAGGGCTTATTTGATCTTCTGCAACTAAGCAGACACCCAGACAGCTGTGTGCACTCCTTTTGTAATCAAAACTACCAAGGTAGTTTAGGCACATCATTCACTCTGTGTTAGAGCTCTTGGTTGGGAAGACTTCAGGAAGGGTCCCTTAGACACAAAGATACAACCTGCAAAGCAATAGAGATGCTGGTCAGGCATTACCCACCCAGCTGAACACTTGGTGCATATGGTCCTCAGCGTGTCCTTCTTTAGAAACAACTTTATACTAATCAAGAATAATTGGATGAATCACTGAATTTCTTTTTGGAACTGACTGCTTCACCATCATGTCCTAAATCTACTCTTCTTTGCTCTAGATTTTAATTTATTATATTCACTTATTTTAATGCTTTATTTTTATTTATCTGTTGTGAAACACAGAAGCTTTTAATCAGCAGCTCGTGTGTGTTGTAGAAAGAACTTTGCTTCGTCTATTAAAACAGCATGCAAAAAATATCATGTGTTAATTTCTCGAAATATGGAGTGAATTTCTTCAAACCTTGGAAATACTCCATTTAAATGAAATAAACCTCCCCAGACTGGTAAATTCCCCAAGATTACCATGGCGGACCTGTTAAGATGAACTGAGAAGGGGTTTCTATTTTGAGAGCATAGTGCTTTTGGCAGCCAGTAGAGCCTTCTGTAGACATCTTTTTGAGAATTGAATAACTCATCTATATTCATCACATCCAGGAATAAAGATTCTTGGTGCCTGATATAGGTACATTACGGGAACAATGGCCTGGTATTGCTTGCAATGTGTTTGAAAAGCCTCTCTGCATATTTGTTTAAATGTTTTTGTCTTTACGTAAATTATTTTAAGTCTTCCTTTGAAATGTGAAAAAAAAAAAAAGGTTGTTGTTGGACAGACCTCCATCTGAAATCCAGGAAATAGTTTTCATTTTGGCCCCAGTTAGAACCCACATCATGTATATTAATGCAGTTTTCCCATTCTAAACTGCTTTTTTGTTTCTCAGTTGTGGTCAGGTTTTTATTAACATGCTTAAGGCAATAAATTGTCATTTTTTTTTACCGGAGCAAGCTAATTGTGTCCTGTAATAAAGAGCTCTGAACTTAATTTGTCAGATTTATACGTGCATAGAGGTCACCCCACTGAAAGCAAACCCAGCTTAAGGAGCAGGAGTACCTTTTCACAGAAGTACATTTAGAGAGTTCTTTAAAACTTTCCTTGCTAATGGCATTTTAAACAACTTAGTTCTGTGAATATTATTTTTTCTGGAGGCATGCAAACTCTACTACTGTTTCCAAATCCCCTGTGCTGTGCCCTTTTCTATTGGTTAAAATGCTCATTTTGCTCACCACACTCTTTCTTAGATAAAAAACATGTAATAGCCATCAACTTGGTTTTAGTGCTTCTCCTTGGAATGACCTCTCTGCTTCTCTTTGCCTAGATAAATCCTCTGCTTCCTTCAATCCAGCTAAAATCTCACTGCCTCCTTGTAGCCTTACCTGATTACTCCTTACGATTTTGGCAGAACATTGTGTAGATCATGGAGATTCCATTGTACATGTTATGTATATTCAAACTGGGGCTAATGCAGGCAAATATTTCCTGGATGTCAAAGATTTGTCCGGCAATAAGAATTGTTTGGGGAAGCGGCTATGGCTCAATAGGTTGGGCTCCTGTTTACCATATGGGAGGCCCCAGGTTCAATTCCTGGGGCCTCCTGGTGAAGGTAAGCCGGCCTGTGCGGCGTGGTGAGCTGATGCAGCAAGATGACCTAACAAAGGGAGACAAAGCAGACACAGAAAAATGCAAAGCAAAATGGACACAGCGAGCACAAGCAGCAAGGGAGGGGGGGGAGATAAATAAATAATAAATCTTAAAAAAAAAAAAAAGAATTGTTTTATTATTAGTCTTAATGAAAGTGATAGACTCTGGGATAAGTTTTGTGTTTTTTTGTAGCAACTTAAAGATACATATTATTGTATGAGGCATTGGTGACTTTTGTCTTTCCAGAAGCCTTTTGCCTTTATGAAGGTAACAGCATTCCGATGTACCTTGGAGATCCTTCCAGAGCTGCCTCCAGGTGTTGGCAAAGACAAGTTTCACTCCACTGGACTTGGGGCTGTGAGGATATTACCCTCAAGTTGCTGGGTACCACCATGATGCAAAAGCTTGTTTCAAAATTAAGCCATTTCAGAAGAAAGCAGAAAAAAGGGAGAGATTACCTCCTGACATTACTGAATGCCAGAAGCCAGGTGTGCGAGAAACTAGAGAACTCTAGATTTTTCAGTTATATAGTCAGTGAATTTTTGTTGTTTTTTGCTTAAGCAAGTCTGAGTTGGGTTTTGGATATTTGCAACTGAAAGAGTGCTGAATAAAACTAATTATCAGTCTCAATTCTACAGGTGAGGAAATTGAAGCTGAGAAAGGTTGAAGACACTTCAGAGCTAATGACAATGGAAGTGGAATTGGCCATCAGGTATATCCACTACAGGAGTCCGTTCTCTCTCAGCTTTACCATACTGCATTACAATCTTCTATGCTGGTTTGGCTTGGTCTTCCAAAAATTTAATTTTTATGTGTGTGGATAAAGCCCATGACTTGCAGTTGAATCATTTTTCCACTAGTATTTTGCAAAGAGAGAGCATGAGGAGCACAGAATCATTTGTGTTCTGAGGACTTCTAGTAGGCATTCTATTAATATTTGTATTTTCTAGCGATTAACATCCATCTGATGTGGATCTTTCTCCAGGTTCGCAGACCTTTGTTTGAAGTCAAAGCCATTCTTTTTCATAGACAGACCTGCTAGTCTTTGAGTCTGTGATGCTCAAATACCCACTGCCTGTCTTCACAAATGTGTGTTATTTTCAGAAACACAAACAAGGGCTGCATTAGACCATCACAAGGACACTTATATAAAGAATACTGGGAAAATTATGAGTACTGCTAGCCTGGGTCAGAGGCGAGGCCACAGGAAACATCTGAATTTTATCCTTGGAATTGTCATTGCATTTTAAGGTGGCCTTGGACAAGATTCTTATTGTTTTTACAAAGGGAAGATAATTGGGGGAAGGGGAAGGAGGAGTGAACAGACACCAAATGAATCAATTCTTTCTTTGCAGTGTTAAATACTTTATCCCTATTTTCCTGAAATTACTATCAACTGTCAGGCCAGCTCCCAGAGAAAACCTTCTGAGAATTCAAAAATAGTCTTTATCATTTATAGCTAGGAGAACAAACAAACAGACGAAAAAAAAAAAAAAAATAGAAAATGTGCATGGTGCACATCCAAAGCTCCAGGCAGGTGGCTCATTCTGGTCACAGTCAGTCATTTACTAAGACCTAATTAGCTCAGCTGCCTTGGTGGCATTTTCAGAAAGGGAGCTGGAATCCTCTGCCTGTAAATATCTCTATTAGCTCAGTGTGTGTGTTTTCATTGGCCTTGGGAGAAGGCTCTAGGTCTGTTATGGTTTTGTTGATGGCTAACCGTGTTCTTGGCGCTGGGTGAGATATAGAAGAAGGCACGGGATCCGCCCAAGGCTCTTGCAACCTAAGTTAGTACAATAAATAACTCGCTATTAGTCTTGACCTTGCTGGAAATTAGGTTTAAATATCAGTGGTGCTAAATTCCAGAATGTTTCTATTTATGCCCATTTGGGCAGGGATGACATTGGCGGAGCAACTGTATTGCCTGGTATGTTTCCTTTCTTCCATTTTTAGCATGTCCATCTTTCCTCCATACTCCAGGGCTTTTTCCATAGCTGAATTAACCACATACGTGGTCTTTCAGCATCCATTTGTTTTGACATAATATTTGCCCTCGCTTTAGTTCACTGTAGTTGAATCACATTTATCTCCAACTGCAAGTGGTAGGAAAAAACATTGGCCCAGTTGAACTCTAAATAAATTCTCTTTTATGTGGTAACACATGTTTGCTCTTATGTGTGATTGTGTTCTTGTATGTAATCTGTGGCACTTCAAATAAAATATTGACTCATCAGAAGGAAGATGCAGGTGGGTGGGGGTTGAAAAATTGTCCAGCATCCTCTGACCATGTACCTGCTTTCCACTTGATTGGTAGGGAGGAAAAATATTGCATCCCAAACTCCAATGTTCAGTACTTTGGGGCGAGTGTGTGCTGTGGGAGAGATGATGCTGGGAAGGTGGAGGATGACTAGTGGTGTAAGATGTAGAAAGGGGAGGCAAGAAGTACATAATTTGAAAACCCCTATTTATGGCAGAGCTGGGGCTGTTGCTTAGTGGAAGACTCCATGGAAAGAATAAGTAGAGATGTTTCACAGTTAAGCAAATTTCTCATCTTGCGTCTAGTCCATTCATAACTCCTGCTTATAAGTACTCCACAAAGTGTGCTAGGTTTGATATATATGGAGCTAATTTAAATTGGCTGATGAGGACTAATCTATAACCAATGAAAACAAATGAACTAGTGCTACAGGCAGTAACATGGGTGACTCTCACAACCATATGTTGAGCAGAATCCAGACTCAAGAGATTACAGACTGATTAACTTAAAGTTCACAACAAAGCAAACTAATCTATGGTGTTAGGGCCCTGGGTAGTGTTGCCCTTGGAGACGGCTGAAAGGGGGTGCTCTTTCTTGGTCTGGGTGGTGGACATGTGGGTTAGCTCCTTTTGTGACAATTCGTCAGGCTGTACGCTTGTAATCTGTGTATTTCTCTGTACATATTTTATGCTTAACGTGGAATGATGACTTAAAAATTTGCCATTGCCTTTTGGAGAGATGTTTGTGTGCATGTGTGTTTATATGGAACCCTTGAAAACTTGTGCTAAATAACTGTATTTACTTGCTTTTCTAAATTTGTAGCTGAGTGACACTTGATTTCTGGGAGATATTTGTGAAGTAAATAATTTCTGGTTACAAAACAGGAGCCAGTATGCCTTGAGCAGTGGCCTGATGGATGCCTTGGTATTGTGTGTTGATATATCCCCTCATCACAACCAAAGCAGTTAAGCCAAGAGATGAGTGCTCTCAGTGGGAAGGAGAGTGCTGGGACCAGTCATGGCAGTTTCGTGGTAGGTAAAGAATAGAAGATGTTTATTCTGTGTTCCTCAGATCCTGAGGTGTGTGGCATCTGCTGTCACCAAAGCGTGTCACCGTCCTTCACTCCACTGTGTACTGACCAGTGTCTCCAGGAAGTGAACCTGCCTATCCCCTTCCCCAGCAGGGACATTGTTTTCTTTCTCTCTGTCTCTGTCACAGGAGAGGAGTACGCATTTGAAAGATCAGAGAGAGGAGAAATAGGAGAGAGGAATGAGAAGTGAGAGGAAGAGGGGAAGGAAAGGGAAAAATGGAGTAAACCACGAGGGACATGCACAGGTAATCTGGAGGTCATTTACTTCAGAGAAAGCCCAATGAGTAATGACAAAATGGTGAAGTCTTATTTCCTATAGACTATTCTATTTAAAAAACTGTTTACCATAGGTTATATGCCAGGAACTGGCTACAGGCTATGTGTCCTATATCACTTTATTTAATTTTCATTTTATAGATGAGAAAATTGAGGGATCAGGAGGATTTTGAACACAATACTTTTGACTCCAGTCTAAACCCTCTTATTTACTAAGCTAAAACCTCTTATTCTGAGCCCACTGATTAAGAAGAATAATGCAATTTGCTGAGTACCTACAATTTCCCAAGTATCTGCATTTTATCTTAAATAAGTTGTTTTTGTTCCCTCCGATCAATACGTGCATATGGTTAAGTCTGGTTACCTGTGCCCATCTCTGCCTGCTACTTGTTACCATTTGGGGCTCCAGAGCAAGGATGGCTCAGTGCAAGGGGCCACTCCAGGCTGCAGGGGCCCGCTGGCAGCTCTGGTCTGGAGTCGTTCCTCCTCACCATCCATCCTCTCCACCAGGCTTATCTGGAACTGAACCCGCCCTAAAGAGTAAAGATGGGTCACTGGGCAGATGACCACGTGCCTTTAACTCCTGACCCTGAATTGTGTGTGTACTGGCTCTGAGGGAGCATTCTTGTGGCTTCCTTTGACCCTGGGCTTATATTTAAGTGAAGACTAGATTTGCTGCACTCCCCTCACTGACACATGAAGGGCTGGGCGTCCACTGATGGATAGTATCCCACAAAACCAGTGGGCAGTGGAAGTCAATGGTGCCGCGTGTAAGAGACCAACTTGGGCATGCTTTTGCTCCCACAAGAAAAAGGACTAACATTTTTTATTGGCCAGCTACAGATTAATCACAAGTATTTGAGTATCCATGTCATACAAGTATTAATGCCAGGTCATGTTGGAGCTACAGAGGGTGAGGTTAAAAGCTGGAATGGGGAAACAGCTGAAGTTGGGCTGTCAAATACTGTACTGAAAACCGGGTCTGTGCTGAGTGAAGGTACTGAGGAAAAGTAGTTATAAGATGGCATTTCACAGCGCAGGTGAAGTGATCTTCCTCTGTGTCTACAGGAGTGATCATTTCTATATATTTACAAACTAGATACAGTATAGTACATGGTTTGTGTAAAGTGTGCCTTCCTTGGTCAAATATGTTAGGAAATACAAGTTTAAGAAAATGTATACATGTATCTTTACTGAGCCTTTTTTTTTTTAAATAATAATTCTTTTTTTATTTTTTAAAAGATATTTAGATTACATAAATGTTACACAAAAATTATAGGGATTCCCATATGCCCCACCTCCCACATCTCCCGCACCCTCCCACACCTCCCACAACCTCCCACATAAACATCCTTCATTAGTGTGGCACATCACCTGCAATGGATATACACATCCTGGGGCTTTGCCACTAAGCATGGACCATAGTTCACATTGTAGACCACACTCTCTCCCACACAGTTCTGCATGGTATATGATGATATAAAATGGCCTATATCTGTCATTGCAATGTCACTCAGGATAATTCCCAAGTCCTGAAAAGGCCCCTGTATTACAACTGCTTCTCCCTCTCCCTGCCCCTAGAGTGTCCAGTGGCCACTGGCTCCACATTAATGTTGTAATTTCTTTCATTGCTTGAATCACAATATGTCTATAATAGAATACCAGTAAGTCCACTCTAGTCCATAGCTCTCCCCCAATCCTGAGGAGTCTGGGATGGTGATGTCCACTCCACCTCCAAGCGAGATTAATGCTAATTTTGAAATTCTAAGACAGATGAATTTTCTGGTTTCCCACAGTTTTTGGACAGTAAAAACATTTTCATTTGATACATCTTCTGGCACTACTATTCTCTAGAAAATAGGTTGGAAGCAATGGTTTAATGTTTCCCAAGCCCCCTGTCTTTCATTTGATGTTTTCCTTCCTTGTAGGACTTGAAGGAAAAAATCTAGGTAGCATAATGTGGTGGAAAAATGCCCAGGAGGTGGCCAATGACCAGGGCTCATCACCTAAGGCTGTTCTCAGCAAAGTGAGACCGACTTGAGACTCAATGACCCAGAGATTGCATGGGCTAATGATTTCAGGCTTCCTAAAAACCAGGGAACAAAGCCAGCCGTAAATCCTTTACATTCATTCCTGATGTGCGTTCTCCTTTCCTTTTCTCAGAATACTCAGCCCTGAGCCCTTACCTTGTGGCTCATTTTGTGTTTACCTAGAGAAAGGCCCCCTCACTCCCACCCCAAATGGAGGAGAATAGCACTAGAAAGGTCCTAAAAAGACACCTCAGCTTAATTTCCTGTTTTTACAAAAGAAGAGTCTAACCTTCTTTGGAGTTTGGTTTTCCCTTAGGCTATAGAGCTAGCTAGTGTGAGTGCTGGTGAGACAACTAAGGTCGTCTGACCGGACTCTGTGCTGCTTCCTATGGTGGCAGACAGAGTCCCTCGGGACACTCTGGGATTTGAGTCCCTTGACATTTGATTTCTAGGGCTAAGCTATGGGGAATGCCTAGGAGAAACTCGCCTGTCTCACCTCAATCCACTTATTATTGCCAGACATCATAGTGTTCAACCTCAATATAGTTGATCTTAGCTCTGGGGGGGAAATATTCAACACAAGCAATTAGGGCTCAAAAACTCTGTCTGTTGGGCTTTTCCCCAGCTCTGTCCCAGAACTGTACCAAAGCCTTTTAACAGAGCCTCGACGCTATTATATAAAGGGTCCCAGGAAATGATTGGGTTTAACACTTGAGGGCTTCAGAATAAGGGCTAGGGGAAATGCATGGTGTCTGTAAACCTCAGGCAATTTACTGTGGCCGCCAAGGCTTCCAGAGAAAGAGTTTTTCAATTGGTATATTTATACTTTCTTTACTTAGTATTGATTCTAAATAAGGATAAAACCCATTCTTGATGGGAAGCCTATGAGTAAGAAGAGATGAATTAAAGTTTGTTTTATCTTCCCACTTTCCTTTTGCTGTAGCCAAAAAAAGCCTTCCCTTTAGTGGCAAACGGAATGAATTCTAGAGGCAGCTGCCACCGCTTTCAGAACAACTAAATGAAGTGGTGAGAGAGGGTCCAGGGCAACAGGAGCGTTGGGTTCTAGTGCAGGCCCCGTGCTTCTGTCGTCTCTACAACTGGGGGAAATAGACCACCTTGAAGGCCCACAGTTCTCTGAACTCCTGCATGTAAATTCATGCCCAGGCCTCCCATTCTCTAAACCCTACATTAACTTGAACACACCTGCTTTTGAGCCACTCGTAAGAGCAGACTCTCTCGCTCTCTTTTAGGTCTCAGAACAGACTGACTTCTTTGTAAATATTTGTTGGTAAATATTTGTTGTAAATATTCGCAGGATTGAGAAAACTGGGAGAAATGGGTGGAAAGCGCGAGTGACTCTGGTTGTTTAGGCTTCAGCTGCTTGTCTGTCTTGTGGTATTGACAGACATCATTAAGTCAGAGCTGCTCAAATAGGAATTGTGATGGTTCCCCAGAACTAAGGCTGGGCTCAGGTTGACCTTGGCCTTAGGTATGCTACGAGGCTTGAGAAGAAGCAGGTTTTCACCCCTCTGGGAATTCCACCCTCACCTATACATAATCCGCCCCTATTTTAAGCCTCTTTTCTACCTCCCTGTACCAGCTACTTTCTCTACAAGATGGCATCACTGGGCCTTTGCTGATGTGTTTTCCCTGCCTGGAGCCCCTTCTTCCTCCTCCTCTGCCCACCCCCCCGCCCGTCCCTCTGTAATCCCCCTTTTCCTGTACAGCTCATTTTAAATGCCGAGGGCAAAGCATTCCCTAATCCTCCAACGTCCGAATGAATTGTTCTTGCTCCTGAATTCCACCATAATTGACTCATACCTCCAAGAGCTCCTTTCATTCTGCCTGACATGATAGTGAGTTGTTGAAAGAGTGGTAGTGAGAGAGTGGAAAGGGAACAAACAGGCTTTGGAAATACAGAGAGGCTTTCAGCTCTAGAACATTCTAGATGGAAAGCTTTGGGCAAGTTACCAAATCTTGTTGAATCTCAGTTTTCTTCACTCTAGAATGGGCACAATAATCACTTTTCTGGGTTTTGTAAGGGTAAAATGAGCTAATGTATGTAAAGAGTCTAATACAATGCCTAGTATGTGGTGAGTAATACATTTAAGCTATTATTATCAATGAAATGCTATAGGATTTTAATCTTTTTTGTCATTTTCTTAGTCTACACAGTGTCTAGAAAACATTATCTGTTTCAAAACTGTTTGTTGAATAAAGAAGCAACTCCTTTGACATATTTGAGGTTCATAATATCCCTATACAGCTGCCACAAAAATTCTATATAATTTCTAAAATGAATAATACAGAGAATTGTGTAGTAAGGTAAGCAGAGGTAAACATATTGATACATGGATAAAATTGTTCCAGACCATTAAATTTATTTATCACAGTGGTCGCTCCATAGGGTCAACACTGGGATTGATTTATTAAAGTGTATCTATATTGAAAACATTCTCTGTACTGGACCTTGTGCTTGAGGGGCAACAAGCAATAATTAATTCCCTGGATTAGAGGGGTAATATGTGCCTGGCCCCATGCAAAGGGATTCAGATGGATGATTTAATGCAATGAAATGCCAGCAGTACCCTATGAGAAATGTGGTATTATTGTCCCTGTTTTACCAAATTCAAAATGACTCCAGAAAGGTGGAATAAAACTAGCCCAAGGTTATAGAGATGTAAGTGGCAGATGCAGGATTCAAACCCAGGCAGTCTGACTCACCATGCCATGTGAGATTTTGTCCTAAGGAGGTTACTCTGTAAAAGAAGAAAGTCATCCAAAAAGTATGATACATGCTCCGATAAAGGAAAGTTGTAGGCGATTTGGGGTACAGAGGAGGTGCCATCTGAAAAGCAATTCATGTGCTAGGTTTTCTGCCTATTTTTTCTACTTACTTCCTCAAGTTACACTTGAAAGTTTCTTGCCTAGCTGTTGGTGGGTTTCCCCCTCACTTTCTCATAGAGTTACTGTGATTCATTTAGCCAGAAGTTTCAATTGAGAGGGAAAGTACCAGCCTTTGTCCGTGGCTGGCTATAGAGGTTACATGTAGTCGTTCAAAGAAATCAAACATTTGATTGTGTTTGGAGCAGTGCTGCTGCTGGCCTCTGAAAAGGAACTAGATAACCCCTCTGCTAGCTCTGGTTTCTCTGATACAGTGCTGGGACCACTGTAGCAGCTATTCTCATAATACCTTCTGTGGGAACTTTGTTTCTTTCAAGGGTGGCCCTGGGAAAACCAAAGAGAGAAGTCAAAATTAATATAGCAGTAGCGGGGTGGCCAGACTTATTCAGAACTTACATGCACAACAGCATTTCCCAGAAGCCACTCGGAAGATGCCATTAGGATCCCAAGGAGAAAGCATATCAGAGCGCCCTGACACAGAAGCTGAGCTTGTCCTATTAGGGCAACCCATATTAAGCTCTCTGCAGACAAGGTCTTCCCTGGATTAAGGATTTTGGGTTTTCTACTACGTGGATTTATTAACACCTTGGTAGGGCCTGTTTATCTGATTAACCCATTCATAGCTGATTTACCATTTGGCAGAGAGAGTAGAATTCTGATAAAGAGAGGTAGGTGGAAGGAGTCCAAAGCATTGGGTAGAGGGCAGCTAACGCATACCAGAGGGCATTGATAACCAAGGGTAAGGCTCCTCTTCACGAGTGGGTACAAGAGATCCCACAGAAAATTGAGAAATAACAAGATAGATTCCCTTTTTACCTGACAATGATTCTTTTGTATTGCTTACAAATATTAGTACCATGCATTCATTTTTTTCTTTACTTAGCATTAACTATTTCCCAGACATAGCACAAAGAAAATCACTTAGAAATTCAGAGATGAAGGAAACTTAGTTTCACCTTCAAGTTCACTTGCTAGGAAGGGACATGTGTACACAATTGAGAATATGGAGGCCCTGGTTTTAGAAGGGAGGTATGCCCAGAATGGCCTAGAGCCATGGAACTTAAATCCTTTCTGTCTGGGTCTTGAGAAAGTGAAACAGAAGATGGTGGGGACAGACATGGTGGGGACTCACAGTGGAACTTCTCCAGTTCACCACCTTGTTTGTGGGAATGCCTTCAATGTGTTGTACTTGTCTGCCCAGAGGCTGGGAAACCTGCAAGCTGTACCTTGGCCTTGTGGGAACTTGTGCTAAATCTGTCTGCCCAGGGCAGGGATGTGCAGGTAGATCATGAGAATGCTAATAATCACAGCAAACCTGTGAGTACTTTTATTTTTCCCGTTTTACAGGTGAGGAAACTGATGCTGAAGGAGATTAAGTAATGTGCTCAAGGCCACGAAAGTTAAGTGGCAGAGCTGAGATGTACCCCAGTAGTCGGACTTCACGACTTCACATCTGCACCTCTTAATCTTTATGCTACTGGGAACTCAATATTTTGTAACACATGTAAGTGTAGTCCCCGTTTGCAAGGAGGTCTGAGTGCACACAATGCTAGGGTTCCAGAAGGGTCTGCAGGAGTATCATCTGCCAGAAGTGAAAACGTGTGCCATCCTTCGATAGATTTGTTCTTTGGGTTTGGGAGAAAAAGAGAAGCCAAATGAGACAGACTGCAGTGATATTAAGTATAGTTGAGAGCAGATGTATGGTTAGTGGGGTTGAAGAATGGTGTCTTCCCAGTGATTCAAGAAACAGGTTTTCATCCCACTGGTGGTCCTGTTTTGAAGAGGGTACGTGGAGCTGCTCTGAGAATAAGATCCCTTGCTCTCTGCTCTGCCAAACAGGGATTTTCCTCATCATTTTAGTGCTCTAATCCAACAGTGGTATCAATTGAATAAGAAAAAGTAGGCATTTTTGTTCAATGGATAAGTTTAAACAAATATTTTTGTTTTGTGTGTGGGAAACTATGATAAAATGGAAGCAGCCTTTCAAATGCAGGTTGCACTATATAATTAGGTAGATAAACTTGGCTGAAGAAGTTAGAACTGCATGAACCTTAACAAACAGCAGAGAAGAATATTATAGTCATCTGCTGGTGAGGTTATAATTCCCACCATGGCCAAGGGAACAGTGTTTCCCTGATGATGGCTATTAGCTGCATGCTTTAGTAAATATGTGACTTTGTGTGCAGCCTTGAGCAAGTGTGTTTTCAGTTGAAGATAGTCAGTATTCATTTTGACTTTTCATATCATTGCTAGAAGGCTAATGTAAAACCTCCTCTAAATTTATGTGTTTTAAAGATTGCCTTGAGGTTAGATGGAAGAGAAGCACAACTTAAGGTACAAAACAGAAGCCTGGCTCTGAAAGTTCTGTACATGTAATTCGGGTCTTTCAGTGAAATGAGAGAGTATCTTTAAAAAAAAGTTTGGTCTCTCTTCATGCCGTATCTCCTCCAAAGTTTCTAGTGAAGGAGGTTGGTAGGGCCCATGCAGGCCAGGTTTCTTCCGGGTAATTCTGCCCTGTTTTGAGTTCTTTACTCATCCTGTCAATTCTTTTATGTTGTTTAGATAGCTGGCAGTTGCTACTGAAGTAACTACATTTCCTAGGGAGAGAGGTAGATATGAATTTGGAGGCCAATCTGGGAAGTTATGAAGACGATAAATGCATTTCCTGGATGTAAGATTAATATAAAATATATTTTGGAAGATGCAACAACTGTATATGTTATTTTTATACACCTAGCAGATAGCAAACCACCAAATAGAGATGTTATTACTTTGTTAAAAGTACTTTACTTTTAAAAATATTTCATTAAAAAGTTAATACCTGTTTATTATAAAAAATGAACAGTACAGAATTATATAAAGTAAAAATTGAAAGCCCTCCCTCTTTTTTCTTAACCCCCCCATCCCACTTCTTTTCCCAGAGATAACTGCTAGTAGTGTAATATGTACAATTTTAGATATTTTTCTGTGCATTAACATAAATATATCCACATTATAGCTTTATTTCTTAAGTAAAATGGAGTAATACTAAACATACGGTTTTGCCATTGAATCTAAACATATGTTTTGTTATTGCATCATTTCATAATATCTTTGATTCTATCCTTTTCTTTCTAATATATAGATCCTCTCTTTCTTAGCTGCTGTTAAAAGAGTCTCTCCGAGCTGGCAGCTCAGTTGCTGTTTAAAGAGTCTATTCTACCACTCTATCAGGCTAGCAACTTCTGTATGTTGCATTCTGTGGTAAGATCAGTGATCGCATGGTCATGTAGCCACAGTCACACCTGCGCTTTCCTATACACCTGGTACATTGGTCTGAGGGAATGTTAAGCATAGACAGTATGTGCGTTCTCAGCTCACTGAGGCATTGTATGTAGGCAAAGCCAGTCCCTGCCTGGAATGTGTCACTCTCCATTAGGATTAATTTTTACCCTTTCTAGGGTGAAAGAGGCCCTATGCGGTCAATTTTCACTAAGAGGCTCAGTATTGATCTTTGTTGTTGTCAGATCAGACATTCAGCTGTAGCAGTAGCTAAAACAGCCTTAAGGAGAGAAAGCCCCGGCTGTTGGCCACACGCAATGCCTCCATCTCTATCACCAGGGCTATTCCAATCATAAGCCCAGTGTGTAAGCACTGCAGTGGCTAAGGACAGAACTAAATGACATATGCTGATCAAATGTCCCGTCCCCTTTATTTATTAGTACTTCCGCAGTGGAAGCACTCTGGTAGATATTAACTTCTAATACAAAGATCCTCACCCATTATGCCTACTTCCATATATGTCTCCATTCATATGCCTCCTCGCAAGACCTGGGTTGTGCAAGGTCTGTTCCTAGTCTTCCAATCATGTTTCGACCAAGTTACTGAAGCTAAGCTATTTGCCACTGCCCCTGTGTTTGTGTATTCCTTATCCTAGGTCACTTCTCTTTCTATGTAAATTGGATAAACAGGTACACCACCCAAAGCTCTACTCAATAGGAAGTTTTTTGTTTTTTTTTTTCTTTTCCATTGTCTTTCAGGGTCATCCCTGAATCATGCTACAGAACAGCATCTGTCCATTTTTGGCTCATGCGAACACAGAACACTGACCCATCTCCTAAATCAAGTTGGAATCATCTTCTCTAACAGTTTGTCAGAGAAGATCTAGGAGGCTATAGATGTGGGCTGTAGAATAGACATCAGTAAAGCACTGGAGGGTGACCTAGGGATCAGGGCCACCTGTACTTTCAGCTTACTTTTGCCCCCGGAACCTGGTGAAGCCCAATCCCAGATTTATCCCTTATATATATTTACCTGAATTGCTTACTGGGCCCTCCTAATTCCTTGTCTTGGTGGATCTGACAATACCTAGTTCATGATAGTTTGGCTTAAGGTTACTTGATGTCCCATGGTTTGGCACTTTGTCTCTCCCAGGGTCCAGTAGCATTCCAGGAGTTGCTTTTCAAGTAGTGTATACAGTTCTATAGATGACCTTCTTCAGAACCCTAGGAGCCTGCACTGTGACTCTTACATTGTAGCTTGCTAGAGACTAAATACGGCATCCTTTTTTTTTTTTTAGGGTTTACAGTTTATACAGTTTTTTTTTTTTAAGATTTATTTATTTATTTAATATATCCATTTTAACGCCGCCCCACCCCCATTTGCTGTTTTGTGTCCATTCATTGGGCAATTCTGCGTGTCTCTTTCCTGCCCTCTCTTCTCATCCTTCTCCTCTAGTCTTCACCTGGATTCGATCCCTCAGGACCTCCAATGTGGGAGAGAGGCATTCTGCCACCTGTGCCACCTGAGTTCCTGGTTTTTCAGCATGTCTCGTCCTGGCTCTCCCCTGTGCCTCTCTCCTGTTACGTCATCATCTTGCTGTGTGGCTCGGTGGGGCCTGTCAGCACATGCGCCTTCTATATATATATTTTTTATTTTACTGGGAGGTCCTGGGTATCGAACCCAGGTTCCTCCATATTGCAGATGGATGCCCAACCACTTGAGCCACATCTGCCTCTCCAATATGGCATCCTTTTTAATATAAATACCTCTAGTACCATGGGACCTGCCAGGTTATATGGCCCATTCAGCAGGGTTCTTTGCATGCAGCCTGGACCCTTCTGTAGAGCCTTTTCTGTTTTGGGCTAAAACCCAGCAGCCTTCTTCTTTGTCAAATGAAAGGGTCACAGCAGTAGTGTAAAGTGTGGAATGTGCTGTCTCCAATAACTGAAGGGACTCCAATAACTAAAGGGAGTGCAAGGTACAATAATTGTTGTTTATTTTGGACCAGATACCACAGCATGCCCCAGACCACTGGATCCATAAAAGCTTCATCAATATGGCCCATCCCTAAATCTTTTTAGGGTTTATTCGCCACATATTCATAGTACTTGCCAGTTTTTGCCCATCAGTTCTGAATAACATTATTTCAAAAAATATAGTGAACCAATGTTAGGTTCTGAAGAATGTCCAGTCTATCGATGTCCTTTTAGACTACAGTGTAACAGAGCAGGGGAACTGACCTAGCTTTGGGGGAAGACAATGAATATATTATGTTGTCCAACCCATGTGATTTGCTTCTGATCTTACTTTGTGATGGGTATTGAAAAGAATGCATTTTCCATCTCCATTAGCTGTATACCACATTTCAGAAACTTGATAACCAGATGGCAAGGTGGGACAAGATCTTGAGGGCCCACATTAGCATTTGCTTCCTTTGAGACTTTTGTATAGCCTTCTAGCAATGGGAAGGGGTACCATAGTCTAGAAACGAACAGTGCACCATCTAAAGGATTCAGAAGAATCTGGGGATTCTAAGTCATCAAACACATCTACCCAGATTATACCATCCCAGTTGTCAGGGTCCTATTCCTTCCCTCTCAGGGTGCTGACTTTGATATAGGAGAACTGCCTAAGCTTAGAATTCATCCCTCTCTATTTTCCCACTCTAACAATTAATTGCTGAGTGTGGTTTCAGTTCAGTCTATCTTCTGACTACAAGTGATGAGGGATTCTTTAAAGCAGGGATTCTTAGTAAGGCATCCATGAGCTTGAATTGAAATTCAAAAAAACATTATTCTTGTGGGGATGTGTTGGTGTGGATGTGATATATTTATTAAATAATACACAGTGTGGACTTAGTAAGGGGTCCATGGTTTTCACCTGACAGGCAAAGTGGTCCATGGAACAAAAAAGGTTAAGAACCCCTGCTTTAAAGGATGTGAAGGAATCCCTCAGCTTCTCATTCTTTGCTTTAAATTGGTGCTTAATCGGCTTGCGCCTGTCATTTTCTCTCCACGGTGTATCAGTGGTGCTCAGTAACAGCCACTCAATTCCATAGTCCTTACAATTACTATTTACTCTGTACCTTTCTAATGTCAGAGATATCATAGAGGCCAGTGGAACCCTTCCACCTTTATCCTATAGCAGTTAACCACAGCGAGAGCCTTAACAACCACACAGCTACAGCATACCAAAGACTATATATCCAACCTATCATCAGTGATGAAGTTCTCGTTGCCAGTCACTGGCTGGACCTGTTCCAGAATTACATCTTCAGAGTCTATGCCATAGGACCAATCTAGCACCAACTGTCTTAGATTGGATTCTCTAAAAGTAGATCTTGAGATCATTCTTTTCAAAATGCTTTATTGAGGAAACACTCTCAGGAGGACTTATTAAGGAAGTCAGGGTAGCAACACAGGGAAGAAGAAGGAGCTCAGCAAGGATGTCATTTCAGCTGGAGTTTAGCTTCAGTTGATATCCTGGGGTGCATCTACAATGTAAACTGCACCTTAGCATAAGCTCTACTTGTTCTGAGAAGGTGGTCTTTTTGCACTATTTGTCAATCAGTCATTGGATATAAGCCTCCCAGGGTGTTGGAGTTTGGAATAATCTCCTAGGCAAGACAGCTATTAGCTACCAACACCCAGAGCACTGGAGGATGGATGCAGTAAACTGGAAAGGGGATCTAGACAGGACAACCTAATGTTTAGTACAGTATGTATGGCCTCTGTAACCATAAGAAGAGCACTAAATCTATAAGAAAGATTTGATATTCAGCTATATTTTTAAAATGCTATTCTTACCTGCAGTTAAAACCCAAGTGCTACATGAATTTACATTCTTATTTTTCATACTAAATAATCAAAGGACACTGTCTAAAGTTGATAGCTCAAGAATCAGAATTATAGAAATATTAGTTAGAAAAATTAAATATGACCTTAAAAATTAGCACTCAGATTAGGAGTGGAAAATACAAATTTTATGCACTTAAATGAATAAGAAGATAAATGTTATAGACATGGACTGTCTTTTTCCTTGGAAATATCAAACTAAGTGGGAGATCAGCAAAATCTCTCAGGAGGGACATTCCAAAAATAGACCAAATATGTTTCAATATTTAATGAGCATACTTCAGTTGGCAAGATACGTATTTTATTAGTTTCCTTGTATCTATATCTTATCACTTACTGAGATTTCCTCTAAAAAAAAATCACCTGTTTGAAATAAGAATGAATCAACAGGTTTCTCACCAGCTGCTCAACAGTTGGTTGAGGAACCAAATGTGTAAGTCTTCATCTGGCTAAGTCCCCACTTGCCAAATTAAAGTTAATTTAACTTGGCTTTCCTCAAATAAAACATTTATAATCTGTTAGGAATGCAGTGTTAGAAGGGAGATGGATACATTTTATTTCCTCCAGTCCTACATTTTCCTCCTTGTTTTCTATCATATTACTGAAGGAAATTTAAAAAAAAAAACAACACAAAAACCTTGATTAGTTTAGAGACCTTCATGACTGTTAAATTTGCATTCAGGGCTTTCAAAAGTAACATTTTTAGAAACTTTATTTTTAAAGAAGTTTTAGGTTACAGAAATATTATATCAGAAATATAGGGAATTCCTATATACCTCACCCCTCCCCCTCTCACACTTACCTCTTTTAATAACATCTTACATTAGTGTGGTATATTTGTTAAAATTGATGAACAAATATTGAAGCATTGCTACTAACCATGGTCTATAGTTTATATTATGGTTTACATTTTGCAACACACAGTTTTATAGGTTTTGACAAAATGTATAATGGCTTACATCTGTCATTGCAATATCATGCAGAATAATTCCAGTGCCCTAAAAATGCCCTATGTTCCATCTATTCTTCTCTTCCCCTCCCCTTAGAATCTGTGGTAACCACTATCTTTATATCAATGTTACAAGTTCTTCCCTTACTTCAATAATATTAAGTTTACTTTGGTCCATGGTTGGATCCTGCCCCCCTCCCCCTTATGTTTGTTCATTCCTCAATCTTGAGAATTTTGGGATGGTGAGGCCCTCTCTGCTTCAGATTGAGAGGGGTTTTAGGTCTTATGGGGCAGATGGAAGGAACTTATTTGCTTGCAGTCTTTGCTTTTGGGGGTGGTGATTGTCCATCATCATCATTTTGTTAGTTGTCGTGGGAGAGTCCGAGGAACTGGAGAGTAGGTGATGGCTACAACTCTGCTGAGATTCAGGGCTCAACTGGCATATGAAGAGACCAAAGATTTAAGTCTCTAGGGCATATATTTGAGTATAGTGCTAATTATAGGCTTAAATAAGAGGTAGAAGAATCATATGTTCTTCATATCATCATAAATGAGTCAATCATCATAAATGAGTCTAACTCTGTGGGGAAGTAGGTTATCATATATTCCAAGGTAAGACACACCAATGGGGTGCTGGTTTCATGGGAATGTGTGCCTTGCCTATAGTGTCCAGATGTCTCTAGAGCCCTCAGGAGCACTTCTGTTTGAGGCTTTGGCTACTGTGGCAGTTAGTGAGATCTGCTAGAAACGTACATAAGCATAACCTGTGGAATGACCTCCCGACTCATTTTGAAATCTCTTAGCTGTACAGACTCTTTTGTTTTAGTTTTTCCCCCTTTTGGTCAAGGTCTTTTTCCAAATACATTGCTGGTTGGCACTTGCTAATGATCCCTTGGATCCAGGGAGGTTCATCCCCAGGAGTCATGTCCCACACAGGGTCGAGGTAGTGTGTTTATTTGCTGAATGTGGCTTAGAGAGAGGCTACGTTGGAGTAACAAGGAGGTTTTCAGGAAGTAACTCTTAGGCAATAGATATTATTGGGCTATGTTTCAATTTAACAAGAATAAGGTTCATAAGTATAAGCATTAATATCAAGGGCTTGGCATATTGGTCTGTTTTCTTTTATTAGGCACTGTCTATGTACTCTAGAGATTCTTACCACTTTGTTAGAGAATGTAACAGAACTCACCAGGATGGGAATTTAATATTTTGTTGGTTATTGTGTGGGTCTCTACCCACTGAGATAACACCCTATGACCCCATGAACACATTCATATTCCATAGTGCACCCTTCCCCACATATCCCCCCACCACTGACATCCTGCATCAGTGACCCTCTCCTGCCATAATTTCCAAAAGAACACTCCCACAATTGTATTCTCAAACATAGACCTGTACCTACCCAGAGTTCATCTGTTTTCTTCCTCTAGCCCTCCCTCAAGCCGTACGGATAGCCCAATGCCCCCAATTCCACTCACACTTAGACTCCAGCATCATCAGCCCCATTCACATTGCTGCACCACCATTACCCCCGTCCACTGCCAAACCTCCCACATCCACCTTATCATAGATTCTGCCCAGATTGAGTATACACTCACCACTCTACTCCCTTTCCATTTCCTGGTAACCTATGTTCCAGACTCTAGCTCTATGAGTATGCTCCTTATCCTTAGTTCATATCAGTGAGGTCATGAACTATTTGTCCTTTAGTGACTGGCTTACTTCATTCAACATAAGGTCTTCAAGATTCATACATGTTGTCATATGTGTCTATACTTCATTCCTTCTTACAACTGAGTAATATTCCACTGTATGTATATACCACATTTTGCTTATCCATTCATCTGTTGATGGATACTTGGGTCCAAACACAATTTCCCCTATTACTAGCATTTAAAATAGTATTTTGTAGGTTGCCCCAGTATTGGAAATTGCCTGATGTTTTTCTCACAATTAGAATGGGGTTATGGGTTTTTGGGAGGAAGACAACAGATGTAAAGTACCGTTTTAACATCACATCATATTAAGGATGCATACTACCAACATGATTTATGACTATTGATGTTGACCTTGATCGCCTGATGAGGTAGTCCTTGTCACATTTCTCTACCATAATGTTGCTCTTACCCTTCTCTCCCCCCACTTTGCATATTGTACTCTTTGGGAGGAAATCACTATCCACAGTAAGGTGGTTAGGCTCCCCCTCCTTAAGAGCAGGAACCTACATAAATTATTTGGAATTCTTCTTGTGAGATAGTTGTCTTTTCTCCCCATCTATTAATTATTTCAATCATTTCTATCACTATAGACCCATGACTATTTATTTTATACTATGGGTTCCAGTTCTACTTTACTTATTATTTTGTTACTCAGATTGTTACAGTTTTAGTCACTGGGAACTCTATCAGTTGGCTCCTATGCCCCTTTGACATAACCCCATCAATGTAGATGGCTTTTTTATTTTTTTATTTTTTAGGTTAGCATGCAATTTATTGAGCCTGGGGCCTCCCATGTGGGTAGCTGGCGCTCAACCGCTTGAGCCACATCAGCTCCCAGTATGTAATTTTAAATCAATTAAATTATCATTTTTCAGCACTCTTTGTTCATTTTTATCCATCATTTTAAATCCGCTTGCCAAAGGGAGTTAGAGATGATTCATATTAAACAGGACAATGTGATAGTTACTTAAAAAAAAAAATTAAAAAAAAAAAAAGAAAATCAGATATATATATATGGTTCTTAATTATTTTGAGCTGTAGGGCCCTTTGAGAATCAAATGAAAGTCATGGACCTAGGTTAAGCGAGCCTGATATTATGGAGGTAGAGACCCTTATATCTTGAATATGGGATAAAATGGATATAGTAACTGAGTGTTAAATTTGGTTTGGAAGTTTCCACTAGCCAGGGCTATACCAGCTATGGAAAGGGACCCTAGTCTCCCTAACTCCTCATTTCACAACCAACATCTAACTATATCTTTACACTAGAATTTACTATACCAGAAACAAAAGTATAACAGGATAACCACACTGCTACATAAGTGTGTGTGATTTGTAAATATTATTTTTAAAACCACCCACTATTTTGGTATGAAAAATGTTACCTTTATCTATATAAACTTGGCATAAACCTGTGCAGAAACAAAACCAAAAATAAGGTAGAAAAGGAATATTTCCCTCATTGTAAGTGCTAAATCAAGACAGCTCTACTTATCTTTCAAATTAATTTGGGCAGTACCTTCATCAGAACTCCCTTTTTGCTTGCTATCTCTCAGCACCTGAGGGATTTGAAGTCTAATCCCAAATTATCTCATTTCATATGAATGTCTTCCTATCCCCATCCTCCCATAATATTTCCTGTATACCTCTGTTCTATTCTGCCTTTTTAAAAAAGGATCGTTTTTAATGTTGTATCTTTTTCACTAGACGGTGAGCACCCAGGTGATAGTCATCTTGCTCCTTTCTCAATTTCTAGAGTAGTGTTTTGCACACATTTGCTTCTATTCTAATAGATAGTTCTTGCATTAAAATGAATCATCTCAGGTCTTCACCAAAAAAGCCTATACTTGTTTTATTTCTCTTATTACCACCCTTTGTACCTTGCCATAATGACAGCCTACTGCTCCCACATTCAACATTCACTTTTTCCTCAAGTCATAATTCCCTGTAAGATTTTGTCATCAAATCACATGTAGGACAGAAATACTATCCAAGACACTGTGCACCTTATGAGTCTAACATGACTCTGCTCCAGTATTTTCTGTCCAGTATTGGTTTGCTGTTTCCGCAAAGCATGCTACACAGTTTATACCTTCTCTGACCACTGGCACAGAATTGCCCAACACACAGTACAGTTTGTATTATGGAAATATTTTATCTCATCTAAGATTATAAATTGCTAACATGCGAGTCTATAAATCATGGGTGTTCTGAAGGAGGCATTGTAACTCTTCATGCGTGTTTTAGGATATTCTGAGTCTGAGCAGTAGAATCACAGAAACTTCATTTGCCATTAACCTTGGCAGCCAATGACTTCAATGACTTCATCTCTAAAGGTCCCCAAAGCATTAATCACAATATTCCACCCCTTCCCAACATTTTTGTATGTTTTGTTTTAGGCCTTCTAGGACTGGGGGATATAAAAGGTTCTTTATAAAAGTATGCAGTAAATCATTAACCTAAATGGCTTGATACTTGTCATAAGGGACAAAATTGTTTTTAATTTCAGTCTGTTAATCTTACCCAGAAATCTTTCCACCAACTCACATCATTTTTCTTCCATCTCAACTTTTAGAGGGATTTTTGTTATTGTTAGAACTTTTACATTTTTGTAGCCCTTACTCATAAATCATCTGCTTAGGCTCATAATCATTTAATTTTCCTCCTCAGTTAACTCTCTCTACTTAGTATAAATCAGATTATTACACAAAATATTTGCATAATTTTCCCAAAGTGAATCAAAGCATTTCTCACAAACATGATCCTACTAACCATTCTCACAGTTCCAGATATAAGAGGTGAGGGAAAATAGATATGCCTGGACATGAAAGGAACTGAGTCACAGAGCATTATAGTCAGGGGTGGGTTTGAGCCTTGTGTTAACTATTATTCTATATAAAGCAGACTGGCTGCATTTTACCATGTCAGGTCACTAGACGTGTTTCTGGGGAAAACATGAAACAGTTTTGTGCCTTTTGCCACTCTGGAGAAATACATATTTCCCACGTTATGTCACAGAGCAGAGGAAAAACACTGTTTGCCTCTGGTTACCTCAGAAACCGCTTGCCAGCACGCCTCCAGTGTTTCCATGATGCTTGCTTTTTGGTGCTGCTCCTAGCTATTCTGGCTCTCTCCTCCCCATCCTGACTCTGGATCAGCTTGAACCATGCTTTGCTTCTTGAGATGCAGTGAGGAGAAGCGGTTGAGAGGACAGGGTTTGCTCTCTAATTTGAAACTCAGTTCTACCACTTGAACAAGTTTCCTCCTGCTCCTGTCTTGGTTTCCTCATCTGCAAAATGAAAGTTAATGAAATAGTCCTCACAAGATTTCTGTGAGGGTGGAATGAGAGAATGCATGTCCGGTGGATTGAATCATGTACCCCAGCAAAGATATGTTCTTTTTTTTTTAAAGATTTATTTATTTTATTTATTTATCCCCCCCTTGCTGCTTGTGCTGCTGTGTCCATTCGCTGCGTGTCTTCTCTGTGTCTGCTTATCTCCCCCTTGCTGTGAGGTCCTGCCGCATCAGCCCACGGCGCCGCGTGAGCCGGCCTGCCCTCACAAGGAGGCGCCGGGAAGCGAACCCGGGGCCTCTCATATGGTAAACGGGTGCTCTATCCATTGCGCCACACCCGCTTCCTGCCGTGAGGTTGCTGCATCAGCCCACCGCACCGCTCAGGCCGGCGTGCCCTCACAAGGAG
>JAQZBX010019116.1:0-34053 GCA_029593785.1 Cabassous unicinctus
TGACTCTAGAGGAAATAGAAGACTTCAATAAATGAATTACAAGTAAAGAGATTGAATCAGTCATCAAACAAAGAGAAGCCCAAGACCATGTTTCACAGGTGAATTTACCAATCATTCCAAGAAGAATTAATACCAATACTGCTCAAACTCCTCCAAAAAACTGAAGAGGAGGGAACATTACTTAACTCATCTTTGAGGCCAATATCACCCTAATACCAAAGCCAGATAATGGGACTACAAGAAAAGACACAAAAAAATTTCTCTTATGAATATAGATACAAAAATCCTCAATAAAAAATATTTGCAAATGTAATCCAACAGCATATTGAAGAATGATAAACTGTGGTCAAGTGGGTTTTACTGCAGGTATGCAAGTGTGGTTCAACATAAGAAAATCATTGAATATAATACATCACATTAACAAAAGGAAGGGGAAAACACATGATCTCAATTGATGAAGAAAAGGCACTTGACGAAATTCAGCACACTTTCTTGATAAAAACAGTTAGAAAATAGGAATAGAAAGAAATTTCCTCAACATTATAATGAGAATATATGAAAAATCTACAACTAACATCGTACTCAATGGTGAAAGACTGAAAGCTTTCCCTCTAAGTTCTGGAACAAGACAAGGATGCCCACTGTTACCTCTGTTATTCAACATTGTGCTGGAATTTCTAGCCAGCCCAGTTTTAGTGAAGAAAAAGAAATAAAAGGCATCCAAAATGGAAAGGAAGAAATAAAACTTTACCTATTTGCAGATGGCATGATTCTAGATTTAGAAAGTTCTGAAAAAAAACTACAACAAAGCTACTGGACTTAATAAATGAATTCAGCAAAGTAGTGGGTTACAAGTAGTATTTTCTATATACTAATAATGAACAATCTGAGGAGGAAATCAAGAAAAACATTCCATTTACAATAGCCACTAAAAGAATAAAATATCTAGGAATAAATTTAATCAAGGATGTAAAGAATTTGTACACAGAAAACTAAAATGCTAAAAGAAATAAAAAAAGACCTACATAAATGATTTAGAGGGACATTTCATGTCTATCAATTGGAAGACTGCATATTGTTAAAATGTCAGTTCTACCCAAAATGATTTACACATTCAATGCACTCCCAATCAAAGTTCCAACAGCCTAATTTGCAGAAATCAAAAAGTCAATTATCAAATTTAATTGGAAGGACTAGATTACCTGAATAGCCAAAAACATCTTGAAAAATAACTATGTAGTTGGGGGTCTCACACTTCATGACTTTAAAGCTTATTACAAAGCTACAGTGGTCAAAATAACATGGCACTTGCAAAAGGATAGACATGTAGACCAATGGTTTAGAAATGAGAGTGCAGAAGTAGACCCTCACCTCTATGGCCAATTGGTTTTTGTCAAATCCAGTCAATTGTGAAAGAATAGTCTCTTCAACAAGTGCTGCTGGGAAAACTGGATTTTCATATGCAAAAGAATGAAAGCAGACACCTATCTCACACCATATACAAAAGTAACTCAAAATGGATAAAAGACTTAATATAAGAACCAGGACGGTAAAACTCCTAGAAGAAAACATAAGGAACCATCTTTAGGATCTTGTGTTAGCCAATGGTTTCTTAGACTTTATGCCCAAATTGCATAACAAAAGAAAAAAAAAATTAATGGGACCTTGCCAAAATTAAAAACTATTGTGCATCAAAGGACTTTATCAAGAAAGTGAAATATTTTCAACGGGAGGAAATATTTGGAAATCACATGTCTGAAAAGAGTATTATCCAGAATATATAAATAGATCCTCTAACTCAACAATTTAAAAATGGGCAAAAGAGTTCACTAAGACATTTCTCCAAAGAGAATATACAAATGGTTAAAAAGCACATGAAAAGATGCTTAACATCACTCGCTATCAGAGAAATGCAAATCAAAATCACAATGAAATACCATTTCACAGCCACTAAAATGGCTACTATTTTAAAAATCAGAAAATTACAAGTGTTGGAGTGTTGGAGGAACACTCATTCCTGGCTGGTGGGAATGTAAAAGGTACAGCTGCTGTGAAAGACAGTTTGGCAGTTCCTCAGAAAGTTAAGTATAGAATTACCATATAACCTGGCAATTCTTCTACTAAGTATATATTCCAAAAATTGAAAGCAAGAACATGGGATGTTCATAGTGGCATTATTCACATTTGGCAAAAGATGGAATCAACTCAAGTTTCCATCAACCTATGCATGGATAAATGAAATGTGATATATGCATACAATAGATTATTATTCAGTATTAAAAAATAATGATGCTCTGGTTCATGCAACAACATAGATGAACCTTGAAGACATTATGTTGAGTGAAATAAGCCAGACACAAAAGGACAAATATTGTATCATCTCACTGATATGAACTAATTATAATATACAAATTCATAGAATTAGAATCTAGAATATAGGTTACCAGGGGCTGGGTTGATGGTAGGGAATGGGGAGTTGATGCTTAATTTGTACAGTATTTCTATTTAGGTTGACTGTAAAGTTTTGGAAATGGTAGCACACATTGTGAGTGTAATTAAAACTGCTGAATTATATAGGTGAATGTGGTTAAAAGGGGAAATTTTAGGTTGGATATATATATATATATATATATAAATTAAAAGACATAAAAGGGTTATGGCCAGATCTTATGTGGTGAGAGGTCTTCTACTCTACCCAATTTTCCCCCTGTTATTTCAAATTTTTTAAGCAATTGACCTCTGAGCAAAAGAAGTATGGGAAAAAAGACTACAAGATTTTAAAAATCTCATCTTGTTCTCCTGGTCTTTGCTCCAGTTTCCATTCTCAACTTATGATGAACTTTGGAATTAAAAAAAAAAATTCAGTTCAGGAAGGAAAGTAGATAGGTGAGGCTGTAAGAGTAAAAGTATGCCAAAAAATACTTACAAAATACAGAATAAAAAATATTTAGAAACATGAAGATTCTTGTTTGTTTTATTTTATTTACCATATTGTATTAACAAACAATTCTAGAACTAGTTTTCCTGTAGTGGTGTATATATACCATGTGATTTGGAAGATGGCCTCCTAAGAAGAGAAATCAATGTTGGGATCCTTATTAACAACTTCTAAGTATTTTTTGGCCAGTTCATCAATTGATCATTGCAAAAAAATGCAAATACAAAAAAAAAAGATTTTCATTGATGTCTATATCTCAGGGAAGACATGTAAATCAACTGATCATTAAAAATTTGCAAACATATTTTAAAAATCTGCATAAACCTGTCTCTTATGAAAATTATGTTTCTTCACTTTTATCAATAGATATTTTGAATAAAAGTTTTAGAAAAGGAGATCAGAATGAACTTTTTCCATTAGCTATGAACAAGAACAGGAATAGAACAGCTGGGCCTGATCTAACAAAAGAGCAGTTGTACCATATGGGACTTTGCCTTAAAATAATACTCACAATTCCCCAACAGAGGTTTCTCTCTGATACTTTGCTCATTGCAATCCAGCTTACAGTGGATCTTAAAACTCTTTGACTTGTTTTTCCCATACTGTCTTATTTGCCCTTAGAGTTTTTGCATACTGATGTCTCTTTCACATTCTTCTTTAAAAGTATTCAAGTTTTTTATAAAGAAACGTTTTGTATAAAAATTTTTGTGAGGAAAATGAGTATAACACATCTGAATAAATAAGCACTGATCACCACTCTCTTATTCCGATCAAATAGCAACAAAAAACTTTTCAAGATTAGGGAAGAAGAACAATATATAGCAACTTTCTATTTTTCAACATTTGGTTATTTCTTTATGTAAGAGCCATACAATGGTAGTGGGGGTAGAGACATCATATGTGTGATTTCATTAAAAAATAAGTTCTTATGTTTTCATGTATTTCCAAGTTATTTTTGTTCCATGACTGAGGAATTTCACACCCACAGGGACGCAACAAAAAAAAAAATTAAGCTCAGAAATTGCAGTCAAATTGGGAGGAACATGAAAATGAATCACTAGAGCATCTAAAAGAGATATGAAAGAGGCCAACTAAATGTTTGGCTTTTTTATGTGCCAAAAACTCGAAGCCTTAATTATGAGTCATGCAGTCATTAATTCTTTTTAGGTCTGAGAGTTAATGGAATAATGATTTTTAATTGAGCACTAAAGATTCTTAAATCACTTTAAAAAATAAGCAAGTGCTTAAATCATACAGATAGTTCAGGAAAATGAAAGGAAGATTTAGCACACAATTTTCATCAGCAATCTCAGACTCCTTGTTAAAGGTGGAAGTTGAAGGAATTTGTTTGAGTAAGCAAATTATTTTCAGAAGTACAATTGAAGTATTAGTGTTACTGTGAGAGACTGATGATACTATTTAACCTGAGAAATTATCTAATTCACTATTTTCCAAACTACTTGATTAACCTGTAACTTCCATATAATTAGAAACATGTTTTTGAAGCACAATTGCCTGATGAACATTCCTTAATTAACTCATGTTGTCTTAATATTTATATTCACTAGCTAGATAATTTTTTTTTTTCCATTTCTTCAAAGGCATTGACAGACAAAAATAAAATTGATAGCAGCTGAAAACTGGTTGTTTGGGATTGCATGTGAAATGACTTCTTCAGGCCCTTTTATGATCTTATAACTTTTTGTCAATCATGGCTGTTTAAGAAATCTTCAGTTAAAATATTATTGCCAACCATTCCCCCTTTCAATCTTTCTTCCAGTTTCTGTTTACATACATTCATTTAGTCATTCTTTTATTAAACCTCTAACATTTTCCAGGTAAGGTATATAATATTTGTCTATATCCGTGTTTCCTGGATATGCCAGATTCAAGTGTTGCTGTAGAGTTTTCACCCTCCATGGTATTCCCTCTTTTCTTTCCATCTAACTAACTCACTCTCATCTCTACTTCAAGAATCAGCTTAAATTTCACTTAAGTTCTATTTTTGTTTTTGATCATTGCAACCCATAGTGATCTGGCCCACTAAATCCGAGTCACTCTTCTGGCATTGATTTCTATGATTAGTGCACTCTTTGGCTGTTATTTAACTTCCCTGTCAAACATGTCTTATTTGCCCATGAGTTGGCAAGCTCTATGTTAGGGGCCCTATGAAGTACTTTTTGCACAGCACTAAACAAAATTAATATTTAGTGCTCAAAATTATATATTGAATGAAAGAAAGAATGATTAACTGTCTGATTGACTGATAGTGAAGGAATGAATCTGACTGGTTGCCCAGAGTCATTAAAACACATAAGTTGTGTCAAGAAGGCTGAAGGAAGCATAAATTTCCCAAAGGAGTAAAGAGAAATGGCGTGAGGGGCTTACTTTCATTCAGCATAATGGACACAAGAGCAATGCTTAAAATCTCAAAAGACCAGGAAACCAATTCTTTTGGAATCTGTTGCCAGAAAGTCTCCTAGCCTAATGCAATGGAAACAATCTAAATTGATTAGCTGGAATAATATACAAATCGTTATATGTCATGAACTTCCTACACATTTGTATGCTTCTCACGGTAGATTAGGTTGCAGCTCTAAAAACAAACTCCAGCCCGAAAAGGAAAAAAAAAGCTAATGGAAGATCATAGTTACATACATTTTTGCACCTGGGAAACACAGGCAATGACAAAGCAGATGGTAGATATTATAGATAAAAAGCAAAATATATCATTGAAATCTGTGGTCTCCAGAAATATGCACAATGTAGTGTCCAGGCAGAATCCTCTTTCACTGCAAATGATGCCAGCCTTTGAAGGCCTTCCTGGTACTGACCTGAGCTTGTCCTTCCTAAGCTCTGCTCCCTGTTGTCTGTGCTGCCTAATCTCACTGTCTCTTATGAAAAACTGGGCCACATGCTTCCACGACCTATTCAGTTCCACTGGATTATAGCTGAGGATAATGTTTTCAGTTCTATTGGTTTATAGCTGAGGATAATGTCTCTCAGAAAACATTTAAATGACAGGTTTCTCTGCCTCAACAGCAGCAAAAACAAAAACATACATAGTTATCTTAGTTTACTACACACTGGAATTTATTGTCTCAGTTTTAGAAGCTTAGAAGTCCAAAATCAAAGTCTCAATAGGCCATGTTTTCTCCCAGAATCTGTGGGTTGGCTTGCCACAATCCTTAGCAATCCTTTCCTTGCATTGCTGCCTCCCTCACAAGGCAATCTTCTTTCTCTGGCTTCTTCTGACTTCTACTGGCTGTGTTTGAATTTTCTCTGCATATAAGAACTCCAGTCAGATGGATTAAGGTCCACCCTGATTCAATTGGGCCTCATCTAAACTGGATCTTTGAACCTGTTATTCACAAATGAGGCCATACCTCAACTAACAGTAACATCTTCAAAGGTCTTATTTACAAACAGATTCACACCCACGGGGACTCACATTAAGACTTGAACATGTCTTTTGTGGGGAACATAATTCAATCCCCGACATAGATATTTGTTCATAAAGTTTGGACATATGTTTGGAGAAGTAGTCAGGTTTTAGGGCCTCTTAAGCTCCACAGTCTACCTATTCATCTGTTTAGATACAGGACTAGACTCCATTCCATGCTTTAGATCAAAACAAAGTTGATGCAACGGGGCTTGGAGACACACTAGACTTCATGCAGTTTCATCCATGGAGCCTACAAGTCAGGATCACCAATACAAATGTGAACTCACAACTCTTATATGCTTCCCTAGCACACAGCATTTCCATTCTTGTAACTTGATTACATTTATACTTACTTTTTTATACAAGAATATTTATAGAATATTTATTCATAATAGCTAAAAAGCTGCAAATAATCAAAAAGTTCAAAACCAGGAAAATGGTAGAAACATTGTGATACAAATGAAATGCTACACAATAGAGAAAAGAAGGAACTACTGCTTCACATAACAACATAACTGGATTGCGCATATATTATGTTGATGGACAGAGCCAAGTACAAGAGAATAAATGATGTTTGATTTCAATTATATGAAGTTCAAGAATCGATAAAATTAACTGATGGTTACCTCTGTGGATGGAAGTTCTTACTTGAAAGAGGCTTGAGAATTCCTTATGGGTTCCTTCAAATGTTCTATATCTTGATGGGGATGGTGGTTCTATATTAAAATTCATTGGATTGTACACTCAAGATCAGTGGAATCTACATAAACATGCTTAGAAAAAGAGCCAATGGTTCCTCCTTTTTCTATAGCACAAAGTCCAAATCCCTTTGCACAGCACCAAAGAGCACTAAATACCTACATTTAAAAAGAAGAAAGAGCTAAAATCAAAGACCTAACTGCATACCTGGAGGAACTAGACAAAGAACAACAAACTAACTCCAAGGCAAGCAGAAGGAAGGAAATAATAAGGATTAGAACAGAATTAAATGAAATTGAGAACAAAAAATATTAGAAAGAATTAAAAAAACCAGAAGCTTGTTCTTTGAGAAGATTAATAAAACTTACCAACTCTTAGCTAGACTAACAAAGAAAAAAAGAGAGAAGATGCAAATAGAGTTAGAAATGAGAGAGGGGATGTGGCAGTTTAATACAGTCATGAATTCCAAAAACAGATATTAGATTATGCTTGCAAACTGGTCTGTTCATCTGGGCATGATTAAGTTATGATTAGGGCTTTGATTGGTCCACATGAGTAGGACATTGAGCCCCGCCCCGCCCCTTGGTGGGCGGGGAATAAAAGATAAAAGACATGGCAAAGGACAAGATGGGAGTTTTTGAGTTGGAGTTTTTGATGTTGGAGTTCTGATGCTGAGTTTTAATACTGAAGCCCGGGGAAGTAAGCACGGAGCGGAGCTTGGTTGTGAGGAAGAAGAGAAGGCCCCGGGAAAAGAGACGAGCTGTTAGCCTGACAGTTCACAGCTGGCCTTGTGGAAAGAGACAAAGCCTAAAGAGCCTCATAGTCTACAGCTGACCTTGTGGAGGAAACAGAGACGCTGAGCCCGGAGAGAAATGGAGCCCTCGGAAGAGAGGAACCCAAGAAGCCTGAACCCTGGCAAAGTCAGCAGCTGTTTTGCTCCAACACGTGGCAACAGACTTTGGTGAAGGAAGAAACTTATGCTTTATGGCCTGGTAACTGTAAGTAAGTTTCTACCCCAGGTAAATACCCTTTATAAAGACCAACAGATTTCTGGTATTTTGCATCAGCACCCCTTTGGCTGACTAACGCAGGGGGTATCACCACTGATCCCACAAAAATAAAGAGTTTCATAAGGTTATGAAAAATTGTATGCCAAAAAGATGGGTAATTTTGATGAAATGGATGGATTTCTAGAAACATACAAACAAAACCTTCATTGATGAAATAAGAAATCGAAGAACTCAACAAACCAATCATTGATTAGACTCTAATCTAGATTAGACACAAGACTAGATTGAACTAGTCATGAAAAACCTCCAATCTAAGAAAAGCCCTTGACCAGATGGCTTCACAGGTGAATTCTACCAATCATTCCAGAAAGAACTAATATCAATCCTGCTCAAACTCATCCAAAAAAATTGAAGAGGAGGGAACATTATCTAACTAATTCTCTGATGCCAACATCATCCTAATACCAAAGCCACATAAAGATGCTACAAGAAAACTACAGACTAATCTCTCTAATGAACTTAGATGCAAAAATCCTCAACAAAATACTTGCTATTCGAATCCAACAACCCATCAATCGAATTATACATCATGATCAAGTGGGTTTTATCCCAGGTATGCAAGTTTGGTTCAACACAAGAAACTCAATTAATGTAATACTCCACATTAACAGATTGAAGAAAAAAAATCACATGCTTATCTCTATCGATGCAGAAAAGGCATTCAACAAAATACAGCACCCTCTTGATAAAAATACTTCAAAAGATAGAATTAGAAGGAAACTTCCTCAACATGATAAAAAGGCATATATGAAAAACCCAAAATCCACAGCTAATATCATACTAAATGGTGAAATGCTAAATATTTTCCCTCTAAGGTCTGGACAAAAACAAGGATGCCCACTGTTACCACTCTTTTCACTCTTATTTAACATTGTATTAGAAGTACTTGCTCGAGTACATAGGCACGAAAAAGAAATAAAGGCATCCAAATTGGAAAAGAAGAAGTAAAACTTTCCCTGTCTGCAGATGACATGGCTCTATATGTAGAAAGACCCAAATAATCTACAACAAAGCTTCTATAGCTGATAAACAAGTTCAGTAATGTGGTGGGATATAAGATCAACATGCAAAAATCAGTAGCACTTCTGTACCCTAACAATGAGCAATCTGAGGAGGAAATCAAGAAAAAATTCCATTTACAATAGCAAATAAAACAATCAAATATCTATGAATAAACTTAACTAAGGATGTAAAGGACTGGTACACAGAAAACTACACAACATTACCAAAGGAATTCAAAGAGGACCTAAATAAGTGGATGAATATTCCATGTTCATGGATTGGAAGACTACATGCCATTAAGATCCTACCCAAATTGATTTACAGATTCAATGCAATCCCAATAAAAGTACCAACAGCATGTTTAACTGAACTAGAAAAGCCAATTATCAAATTAATTTGGAAGGGTAAGGGGCCCTGGATAGCCAAAAACATCTTGGAAAAGAAAAACAAAATTTGAAGAATCATGCAACCTGACTTTAAAGCATATTATAAAGTTACAGAGGTCAAAACTGCATGGTATTGGCACAAGGATAGATGTACTGATCAATGGAAACAAATTGAGAGTTCAGATATAGACTTATGCATATAAAGCCAATTGATATTCAACAAGGCCACCAAACCTACTCAACTGGGACAGAATAGTTTCTTCAAGAAATGGTGCTTGGAGAACTGGATATCTATATCCAACAGATTGAAAGAGGATCACCATGTTGCCCTATACAAAAATTAACTCTAGATGGAGCAAAGACTTAAATATAAGAGCCAAGACTATAAAGGTCCTAGAAGATAATGTAGGGAAGCATCTACAAGATCTTGTAGTAGGAAATGGTTTCATAAACTTAGATAAATGGGAACTCATCAAAATTAAACACTTTGTGCTTCAGAGGAGTTTGTCAAATGTAAATGCAGCCTATTCACTGGGAGAAAATATTTTGGAACCACCTATCTTATCTGATAAGGGCTTAATATCCAGCATATATAAAGAAATCTGAATCTTAAAAATAAAAAGACAAACAACCTATTTAAACAATGGGCATGAGATTTGAATAGACACTTTTCCAATGAGGAATTACAAATGGTTAAAAAGCACATGAAAAGATGCTCAACATCACTAGCCATTAAGGAAATATACTTATTTTTTAATGTCTGTTTTTCCTAGACTGTAAGCCCATAAGGGCAGAAATTGTGTTGTCTTCTTCACTGCTACACCCATTCTGTCATTGTGGTGTCAGTACACATGCCCAATAAAGACAATGATGGTCAAATGAGTAAATAGCCTCTGTGAACTAAAACTTAGTTCTTCAACAGGAAATATGACCATATAATTCAATAAACAGTCACTAATCTCTGAACACTCATTTAATTGCTTCAGTTTTAGCGACCAAGAAAGACAGTCTGAAATGCTTCATTTGCATTTCTTTTTAATTACAATAAATTAAGAAAGAATACTTCTTGGAAATAGACGGTCTCCCCTCACCTACCATTTTACTATTTATGCTTCTTGAATTCCTCATATTTTTACAAAAAATAGAGATTTAGATTATATGAGTGAAAGAAAAGCAAGGATAGATAGAATGAGGGGAGATACAATTAAAATTTAAAGGAATAAATACATTTAAAAGAGGAATAAGGACATCTTTGAAATGGATACCTATCAAGTATTTTTTGATGATATAAGTGTTGTACCACATAAAGGTTGGAGACAGCTGAGTCTCCATGCTGGTGCATGATTTTAAATGCATGAGAGAAGCAAGAGACTTGTGTCTCACAGCTGAACATTTTCAGTCCTGAAGGAGTCATTGCCAGATGTGTCACCATTTAATAAGGTACCCTATAACATAAAAGTGGTACACATGGATAGATGCTTTCAAAATTTAAGGGAAAATTGGATATAAAAATTCTTCTGTAAATCTGAAGAGGCTAAATTTCGAATAATCTATTAATTTGATGTAGTTTGATATGATGTAGTTAAATTTTGAAATTTAATTTCCTGTTTTTAAATAAGGAAACATCTTTTTGCTAAATAACACAGCTAATCCCTGAAGCAAAAATCATAAACAATAAGGAAATTCTTAAACAAGAAATAGAAAAGTCTTAAAAACAAACGCTTTCTATGCTCACTCTAAGACCTCGATAATTGGTTTTGAGCTCTAAATAAACTTTACACTTATATATAGACATCTAGAAATATTTTCATATTTCTAGTTACTTCTCTTTGAGTTTCTAAGATTCATTTCATATTCTCAATTTTTGTTTTGTTTTGTTATTAAAATGGCTGAGTTAAGTGATAGCCAAGTGAAATGAACCTGAATATTGGGAACATGGCTAAAAAAAACAGATTTTTCCCCCCACTATCAACTAAATAAAGTATAACAGGGAAAATATATTGTTCTCTCTTCTTTATTTAAAACTCAACATAAATGGTGATTGTGTCTATAAGTAACTATTATTCTGATACTGGACAATATGATTTGCATATTAAACTACATTTTTTCCCTGCTACACAATTTTTCATGCATTTCTGGGAATAAAATTTGTTTTGAAAGTTTTCTGGATCTAAGTTTCTCTTCTTGCTTGTTGAAATTCATACTAGTGATTTGATTTTATATACAAGTAAGAAATAGCCCGATTCTAAGTGAATTTTAAAGGTATAAAACGGGGTTTCCAGGTTCTTTGTTTTAAACTCAATTTATGTGAGGATTATTTCTCTAAGAACAACTATGGATTAAACACTTTTTTTCCTTCCATACAATATTTATTCATGTCTTTGGAGAAAGAAAGTATTTCACAATTCTGGTGGGGAAATATTTTCTCCCCCAAAAAGCTCTTTTAGAGCATTTGATAAGGTTTTAAAAGTTTGGACACAAAAGTCAAACTGGAATCCATTCGTCAGATCTTAACTGTGGTTGGTTATGTTATGATAGGAATCATTTCTTCCAGAATATTATCTTTAAGGTGACATGTGGAGTTAGGGTTAGTTATTTGGTTTCATAAAAAAGCAAGATACAGACTGATTTAAACAACTCTGGAAAACATCGTGGTTTATATAAATGTGCTAAGCATTAAATAGGTGGAAAAATAAAAGAAGTTCCAAAGGAAGAAAAATACTAAAAATTAAAATACATGTTCTGTCGCTTCTCTTTTTACTTCTTCTCTTTTTACTTTAATCAGTTCCCCAGCAAGGGCTCCATTTAATTTAAAGAATTCTTTAGAGTCTAACCACATTGATAGCCAGAATGAAGTGACTCCTAGAGGAAACATTATGTTTGTAATGTGCCTCTATTTCTGTAACCTATTTACCTCATAAAGTCTGACAGATGACTGCATAGCACAGCCTCAAATTCATGCAGGGTTCATAGTAAAAATTCTTGTGTGAACATTACTAACATTATGTATATATTTTTGCTGTGAGATGTTGGTGTGGAAGAGTATGTCTTAAAAGAGAAAGTGCTTTCTCTCAACATTATAAAGGTGATAAACCACTCTATCTGCATTCAATAACTTTAAAATATTGCCCAAAGGATGGCTGAGGAATAGGCATTTCAGAATAAGATTATTATAAATCAAAAATGGGGAGTTCAAATAGAAAACCAAGATGACACATCACTGTATATACTAGTTGTTAAAAAACAGGAGCTCAGATCTAACCAGCAAGATGGCAGCAGAATAAGGAGCTCCTAGAGTCAGCTCGAGCTAAAGGGCACTTAGTAATCACCCAGAGCTGTCTAAAGCACCTTTTTGGGGGCTCCAGGAGACCAGAAGAGCATCCTGTAACATTCTTGAAAGAATGGAAGGAGGGGACTGCCCATCTGCAGAGAAGATTCGCAAGTAGAGCACTCCACACCGAGGAGGCCAGTGCCCATCCTCCAATGGTGGCACAAGCCGCCTCGGGAGCAATTGGAGCCAGTGCTGGTAGGGACCAGCGTCTTTCCATCCAGATCAGATTGCAGCTCTAGCCTAAGACCCAGCCCCACCTCCGGCAGGGAGGAAGCTGTGGGGACCTGCACCAGCCTCTCTGGGAAAATACAGGCCACGGAGGCTGGTGATCATCCTACTCTGGCAGCACAAGTCGCCCCAGGAGCTTTCTGTGGCAGGAATTGGAAGCTCCATTTCCCAAAACAGGGGAGGAAGAGATGGTTGGTCACCGACTTCAGCTACTGATTAGTCAATTCAGCTGGCGAAATTATAACCCTAAGAAAAGCTAAAGTTTGAAACTGTCCAAGGAGGAAAGAAGACAGTAGCCACCATTTTGACTCTGCCCCTGGAATGAGGGGAAGCCAGGCTGACAGAAAATCACAGTGATGGTAGGGACAGGCATTTTTAAATTAATTAATTAATTAATTAATTTTGTTTTTTTTGTGCTTTTTTTTCCTTCTTTTGGGGGGACCGGCATTTTTAAAACAAATGGAAAACATGATTATCAAATTTATTTGGAAGGGTAAGGGGTCCTGAATAGCCAGAAACATCTTAAAAAGGAACAGCAAAGTTAGAGGACTCTCACTTTCGGACTTTAAGTCATATTGCCTAGCTACAGTGGTAAAAACAGCATGGTACTGGCATACAGACAGACACATACACCAATGGAACCGAACTGATGGTTCAGAAACAGACCCTCACATCTAGGGTCAAGTGATTTTTGATAAGCCTGTCAAACCCACCCAGCTTAGGCAGAACAGTCCATTCAACAAATGGTGTTAAGAGAACTGGATTGCCATAGCCAAAAGAAGGAAAGAGGACACCTATCTCACACCTTATATGAAAGTTAACTCAAAATGGATCAAAAGGCTAAATATACAAGCAAGAACCATAAAGCTTCTAGAAGAAAATGTAGGAAAATATCTTCAAGACCTGGTGGTAGGTGGTGGATTCTTAAAGGAGCTAAGAGACGCTCTGAGATGGACTACTGATATTTAATGTATGTAGAAATTTTAATTAACTTTACTGTAAAAGTGTGGACATGTATAGAGTTGATGGGAACACATTATAGTGAGTAACAGCTAGTTTATAAATGGGAATGTGGCTTAAAAGTGTAGTCTAGGGATGTAAATGCTGTTGACAGAAAGCTGGAGAATAATCCAGGGACTGACTAACACAGTAAACCTAGAGGTGGATGAGAATTGTGGTTGATGTGCCCTTTGGGAACTAGAGCAGATGTACATCACTATTGCAGGGTGGTGGGAATGTGGAGAAGTATGGGAAAAGTACAACTGGAGTGACCTATGGACTGTGGTTAACAATAATAATGTAATATTCATGCATCTGTGCCAAAGATGTACCATGTTGATAATGGGGGAGTAGGGAAAAGGTGTGCCAAATGTACACTATGGACTTGGTAATAGTCTGCTGATATTATCTCGTAATCTGTAATAAATGTTCTACCATGGTGTGGTGTGTTGATAGAGGGTGTTGTATGGGAATTCTGCACATGAGCATGATTGTTCCGTAAGTTTACAACTTCTGTCATAAACATACATTTAAAAAATAAGAATAGGGTGGGTTGGGGGGAAAATACACCAAATGTAAGATAAGGACTAAAGTGAGTAGTAAGATTTTTACAATATTCTTTCATAATTTATAACAAATGTCTCACAACAAAGCAAGGTGTTGGTGGTGGGTTGATGTATGGGACCCTTGTATGATGTTATGCATGTTTGCTTTGTAAGTTCACAACTTTTATTAAACACTTATTGTTTATATATGTTCATGTATAAATGATATAGTAATATTAATAATAATAATAGACTGGGTTGTGGCAAAATACACCAACTATAAAATACTTTGGTTAGTAGTAATATTTTGGGGATGCTCTTTAATTATTAGTTAAAAACATTTCACAACAATGCAAGGTATTGGTGGTAGGGTGAGGTATGAGAGCCCTGTATGATATTATGTATGTTTGTTTTGTAAGTTCACAACTATTACTATACACTTACTGTTTATGTATGTTTATTTATGAGTGATATAGTTCAATAAATTTTTAAAAATTAATAAAACAAAAAAATCAGGGGCTCAATTTGAATTTTTATGCATATCCCCAAATACTATTGCATTAATATGAGCTGGTGATCTTTGTTGGCCATTTCCTTTTATCAGCCTAGGAAGTGATTTGCAGTAAATGGGAGTAAAAGCAACAAATTTTATCATCCAAAATGTTCATTTAAGGAAAAAAAGTCATAAACAACAATCTGTGAATAAGTGTCAATGGGCTTTCACCCGACTATCCATAAACACATAGCATAAATATATTTTTATTATACAATTTTTTACTAGTTTGCCATGATATAATGCAAATGTGGAACAATAGTTTGATGTGCATATATGAGACATTTATGTTTTAACTATAAAGAAATCACTAAGAAGAAATTCAACAAAATAAATCCTTAGGAAATCATATACACCTTAATCCCATTAATAAAACACTAAGCCACTAATAAAACAACTGTGGAACTTCTCTTTGAAATTCTTTCAGAGCTTGAAGTACCTGAAGACTGGGCTATTCATGAAAACGAAATTGGGTCTTCAATGAGAGCTTCCACTTTCGCCAATAGCTAAAGTTATACAGCGCCATTGTAAAGATGTGAGGTGATTTTTGTATTTGGCTCATGACTGGGGACCTAGCAGCAGACTAGAGGGGTATGTCCACACAGGAAATCTTGGGAGGAAATGTTCCTTATCAGATTCCTGAAGAGAGTCCCAATTCGAGAAATCTAGGGGCAAATATATACAGCAAGCACTTAGCTGTCCAAAAGAAAACAAAAAGTATTAATTCATAGCTTCACAGTGTGTGTTGTGCTTGCTTTTCTGTCTAAAGCACCTAATAATTGCAATATTGGGTTTGTCTTCCTGTTTCCAGTGTCTGGTATTTACGGGAGCTGCGCATGGACAGGTGCCCGTGATTGAGGAAAAGGTAAAAAGACTTGAATAATGGTCACTGAGATCTACTTTTGTGAAAGAGCTGTATCCTGGGAAAATAACACAGAAAATTATCAATTAAGAGGAGCCCCTGTATTTTTGAGATGATACCTGAATTTCAGTAAGAAAATTAATTCCAGACAGTAGAGAGTAGAAATGAGAGGAAAGCCCAGGGCTCGTGATTCCTTGTTGAATCCTTTCTCCACCAGACACTGACTTCAATATGCATTTGACAACGTGTATCCTGGGACCCTTGTGAGTGAGGTGGAGAAACACCAGGAATGAAAGCAGCAATGTAAGGGTGATTCAAAGTAATGGAACAACTTGAGCAGAGGAGAGATGAAAATAGTCTTGTTGACCTAGAAAAGGTACTATAAAGGCAGTTTGACCCTTGGATTGTCTATTCAACATTTGTAGCAAATGCAACAAATGCTTATCAAATTTGCACAGTACGTAGAGCTGGAAAGGAGATGAATACACAAAAATTGCTTAAGTACAGAACTAACTATTGAGTGAGAAGAACTCTTTAAAAGTGAAATAAATTAGGAATACATTTAAATATAAATTAATACTTGTATTCATGTTCAAGTAGTTATTGCGCACTTGAGGTGTGTGGAAGACCTGATTAAACAGGGACCATTATGAAAAGACCTAATGGTTTCTGCTGTGGGATAACTCTATGTGATACTATAGCCAATTTGAAGACCTTCATTTTTTAATACAACCCAAAGAGGCACCAATAGATTGTTTTAGATATTTCTCCATCACTAGAAATAAAAAAGCATATAATTCAAGGATATTTTGACAGATTGGCAAAAGTCAAAAGAATTGTAACAGACAGTTTTGGCAAAAATTAGGTGAATTGTCATATACTGCTGAAAAGCAATGTGACAATACGTATTAAAAGCTTTTAACAAGTTTATTTTTGACACTGAAAATTTACGTTCAGGAATTTTTCCTAAAGAAATAGTCATAAATATGTCCAAACATGTTAGCACCGAGATGATTATCAGACTGTTGTTTATGATACTAGCAAGCAAAAAAACAGCCTTAATATCCAGTCTGTAGGGAAGAAGCTGAGTATCTTATGAAGATTCATCTCTGCAGTGAAACCCTATGCAGAGTTATCATTCAATCTTGATTTTGATTTATGGGAATGGAAAGAGGTTAAAGATATGTTGTGGAGTGAAACAAGCAGATTATGTTAGAGTGAGTTACGTGGAACTTTTGCTATCGGTTTGTTTCTTGATATCTCTATCTATATTACAAGATTATATAACATGGGCACCGTATATATAAAACAACATGGTATGTTATGCACAAAAAATGTTTATATTGTGATTATGAGTGTCTAACTTTTTTCTTTTGTTTTTCTTGCTAATTAATTGTTTGTAAAATTAAATGGCAAAATGGATTTTAAAACAGGCAAATATTTATAGAAATAGAGAGCTCACATCTGATCTGTGTTCAGCTTCAATTCCATATTTTCAAAATATTTAGCCATTTTTCCTGATTATTAAGTCCATACATGTTCATGGAATAATATTTAGAAATTTCATAAAAGATTATGTAAGAATATAGCTCTCCTATTTTCAGAGTGCTACTTTCCTTTCTACTCATCAGGTGGGAAGTGGCCACTATGGTCATTTTTGGAGTGTTTGTGTTGTTTGGGGTCTCTAACTTATAAATTCATTCTAGGCCCAGTATCAGTGTGACTTGTAAATGTGGTTCTTCAAAATATGGGGCTCTTTATCTGTTGAGTGAGCGTGAGTGTATAAATTCATATTTGTATTTATATTACAAACCTATTTGGTATATACAAACCTAATTTGGTAGAGCAGAATGCATGGCTAATGGAGAAGCTGTCATTGTTTTCAAAGAGCAACTAATTCTAAGTAAATCTTATAGTGAAATCCTAAAAACCCCAAATTCCTAGAGTCTTTCCACTGTCCCAATCCACTGACTGCAACAGCGGAGGAAGACCTTTATTTCTGTGGGGGACTCAGTTTAGCAAGTCTTTCTGAAAGAGGAAGGCTATGAAGAAGGAGGGCCAGCAAACTGCACAGGCAAGATATAACTGCTAATTTAAAGGTAATTTCTTCTGAAGTTCAACTGTTAATAGTGATATACAGCATGGAAATCAAACAAAAATCTGTAAACTCACCTAAATCTGAGATGAAATGAGAAAATCCCTCCTGGCAGCCTACTTAGAGGATAAAATACTGTTAAATATAATGACATCTGAATAGTTGGCTATTTCTTTCTGGTTCCTACTTTAAATACATTTTGAAAATAAAATACACATACAAAGTATATTGCAAACATTAAAGTAATAGGGTAAATGGTGTGGTATAATTATTAATAGCTATAAGAATGTAGTTTGTTGTGGTTGTTAATATTAGTTTTCATACTTTAATCCTCTTTTTCTCTACACTTTGTATTTCCAATGATATGTCTATATTTGTTTTTGTTTTTTTTCTCCCTTTTGTATATATTTTTTAACATGTCCCAGTAGTGGTCACAGGGTTTAATTAAGTAAATATAACTTACAAAGAACACATGCCAAACTATTAATTTAAGTTTCTGCATTAATTTTTTTCTGTTATACAAACTATAGTAAAAAATAACTTAGTGACCAAGAAATTAAATCTCTTATTAGAGTTGGAAAAATAAAATTCCAGAGAAGATGGAGATCATATGCAGAGGAAAAGAATAAGAAATCTTCTCCTCCCATAAAATATAACTTTTTCTGGGCAAAAACTTAAGTAAAAATTATAGTTGAACCCTACAAACTCACTTGTAATGTGTTATCTGTTGAAGCACTACGGTAAAAATTACTTATACACCAGAGACATCATGCATAGAGATCATACACATAGATAAGCTTATAGAGCTGAAGTAAAAAATGGTCCTGGCCCACGCTTTAAGTTTCCATCTCAGAACTTTCCCACCATGGCAAAGTTGTTTTAAGTAACAAGAGAATGGCTATTTTGAAGCACTCATTGTAATAGACTAGATACATCTCTCCTTGACTCAAAACTGGACCCACAAACCCAGGCACCCATCCATCAACAAACATTTATTGATTATGTACAACAAGTAAGTTACTGAGAGTATATAAAGCCATGCAAGCACGTTTCTTATCTCATAGTCTATAATAGAGAAGATAAAAAAGTAAAGAAAAACAGCCAGCATATGGGGAAGCACTTTGGTTGCTGAAGTGATAACTGGTTTTACTTTAATGCATCTCAATTTCTGCATTTGCTTTAGTTTCTCTGCCAGAGCTATATTTTTCCTGCACTTTTAAAAATTTAATGTTCTATAGAATAATATGGTTCTATCTCTGAATTTCACTGAATTACAGGTCTTACAAAAAAAGTGGAATGTGCAGTAGATTGGTAGAAATAAGTCTTTTCACATTGGCCTTAAGATATGGACAAGAGGCACAGACCTTTAGAGGAGCAACTCAATGTAGCTATGACAAATGCCTAATAGAAACAGAAATGCATACTGCGGTTATGTGGCAATTCTTCTTTCCCCATGGGGCCAGGAAGAAAGAATATCCTTAACTTGAGTGACTGCTTCTGAAAATTCAAGATGAGAACAGGTGCTTGCTAGAAAGTGAAAGCTTTATTCTGTCCCACAAAGTCATCTTTATTTTAAAGTACCATGAATACACATGACAATGTAATCTTAGTGCTACCTGTTACAGGTTGAAAGTTGAAAAAAAAAAAAACTATATTAAAGTTCTTTTAAAAAGGGGGTTTTGTTCCCTTGATTATAACCTTAACCCCATAAAGATCTCATTCTTCCTTTCCAAACTTTGTTATTAGATTTACATTTACTGAGCACTATCAATGTGTTTCTAATCACAAAAATCACTTCTATTACCCTGTGCTGAGTGGAAGAATGCAAAGTAACTCCTTAGAAAAAAGCCAGAGGTTATAATTTTAAATTGTTTGGGAAAAAACAATACTTCCCTCCAGGCCTTCGTGTTATAGAGAGCAACAATTGACAGGCTGTATTAAAGTGAGTGGTCCTGAGAAAGCCATGTTATGAATTAAGAACAGCAAGTGAACAAAACATATGCAAATGCTTCATAAACCATCTAAATCTATGCTAACCTATTCCCCTTATTAGTATCTAAAGATATCCAACCATGCTTTTTAAAATTAAAATGTGATAAGCAGTATACAAGAAAATGAATATCATAATTTATTTGATGTCATTTTAATGGATTCAATTTATTTTTTTTTTCTTTTGGTCAGTGTTAAGTTCAATTGTAGTTGATAAGTCTTGGCTATTATTGTAAATATATCCTTTGTATTCAAAATTACTTACAAAATGCTAATCAGGCTTATTTCCTGCTCAGTTCTATTAGCTTAGCCCTTGAAAGCATAGTTCCTAAGATTTAGAGACAGTTTGTGAATAGTCAAGACCTCCCTATGGCACTGGGAAATTAAATTTGGTTTCTTTCCTGCTTTGCAGAATGCTTATTCCATCAGGAGTAATTTACTTCAATTAGGGGCTATGTATTCTGAAAATATAAGAATTTCTTTCAAGAAAAATTAAATGTTTTATAGTTTTTATTCTGTCAACCTCAAGAAAAACTTAGGACCAAAATTATCTGATAGAGGAATGTATTGTGCTTAATAGATGGCTTTCTGTGAGAGTGGTCCCATGGGAGATTTCTGGTCTTCAGATGGTAGGGTAGTCGAATTAGCTACGAGCATACACATTCTAGGCACGTGTTCTTATAATTAAGATGTGTTTTCCAATTCCAACTTGTCTTTTATATTTTGCAGGAATCAATATTGTTTTTATTTCCCTGTCAATACGTGAGTTTTGTCCAGGCATAGTACCAAGAGGAATCTCTTTCTACCTGAGGCATGCCACTGTGTGTGGTATCTCCTGGAGACAATGATGACTGTTGCTATGCATAAATAATAGGCTGTGGTCAGCAGTTTTAGAAAATGATCTACTGAATTTAAAAAAAAAGACTGCTATAGCCCCATTCCTTTCTAGATATTTATGATGCCTCTCATTACATAAAATAGGCTACGTAAAATTGAGCTGAGTGGTTAATATCTTCTATTTTGTAAATGATTGGAAGTTGATTGGTCAAAGTGTCCTCAATGAGTGGGACCAACCACAGAAGGCTTTGGTCAGCCCCACCGCTTCCATATATGCTGAACTAACTGAAACAAAAATACAGAAAAACCAAAAGGACTTTGTAAGATTGACTCATAAGCTATAAGATGTTGTAATGCATTCTTGATATTACTTTGGTGTCTGCTGCTTCACTCAGGTTGTGTGAACTGTGTTATGGTGTGGCCGCCAGGTGCTATGCTGATACGGGCTGCAATCCGCAGCCGGAATATCATGGTGACCATCTTGGCAGTTAGACCTAGGTATGTTCATTAACGGACAAGTTGCATTGTTAGTTTTAGATAGAAAATCTGGCTATCTTTGAAATCAATTGGGATTTTCTTAGTTCTATGCACTGAGGAAACTAAACTATTTTTAAGCCTAAGAGTCATGTCTGGCTTTATGACCCTATCTTTCATGAATTCAATGAGCTTGTATCATTTTGGAAACCATGCATTCATAAATCATATCATGAGGTCACCAATTTTCCACAGAAGCTCTTTCATTGTATCAAAAGGTGTATTAGAAGGATAACTGAAGTATTAGTGTAATTTCCCCCAAGTTATCTCTTTACACCTAAGGTCAGTGCAACTATATTCAATGATGATAAGTATCAGTATTGGTAAGGGATTCAAATGTAGACACTTTATACCATATAAGAATCATCTCGAATTCCAAGTTATGAATAATTATAATGGTCAAATTCTCTGTTCACTAACTTTACATCTTTAATTCTCTAATCTTCTATTAATTTTTAATAATTTTATTCATAAACATCATATATTATTTTTCCTATTCATTATTTTTCTTTATTAGAGAAGTTGTTGGTTTACAGAAAAATCATGTATAAAATACAGGATTCCTATATACCATACCACCACTAACACCTTGCATTGGTGTGGAACATGTGTTACAACTGATTATAGCACATTTTTATAATTATACTGTTAACTAAACTCTATGCTTTAACTTAGGATTCACTGTGTAGTGTAGTTCCTTGGATTTTTTCTTTTAAATTTTTTTTCTGATACCATATATACAATCTAACATTTCTCTTTTTAATCACATTCAGATATATATTTCAGAACTGTCATTTGTAATGTTATGCTACAATCACCATCATCCATTACCAAACATTTCTATCATTCCAAATAGGAACCCTGTACATTTTAAGCCTTTACTACCCATTCCAATCCCTACCCTGTCCCCTGGTAATCTATATTCTAGATTCTGAATCTATGAGTTTGCTTATTCTAACTGTTTCAAATGAGTGAGATCATACAATATTTGTCCTTTGGTGTGTAGCTTATTTCACTCAACATGATATCTTCAAGGCCCATCCATGTTGTTGTATATATCAGGACTTCATTCCTTTCTATGACTGAATAATATTCCATTGTATGTGTACATCACATTTTATTTATCCAGTCATTGGTTGATAGACACTTGGGTTGCTTCCATCTTTTGGAAATTGTGAATTATGTCACTATGACCTTCTGTGTGTGTATATATATTTTCTGATACACATTTAAATTTCAAACCTACTAATAAACTGTCATGTTGAACTCACTCTTGACTATATTATTCAGTATGAATCACATTTATTATTTTCTTTGGTGTATTCCTTATCTTATTGTCATGTTAAAAAATGAAATTATATTTAGTGAGTCAAAAGCTCCTACACTTTAAATTTAAAGCTCCTACACTTTGGCAAAGGCTATAATTGAAGCAAATAAAATTACAGATCATACATGGTATCCTGGTTGTGTTAATCATGTTTAAAATATGGTTGCATAATTTTATGACATCTTATTAGTGGTCTCTGATCCCTAAACTGATAATCCAGTGTCTATATATCTATATTTACTCATGCTTGTACTCTTCCTCTTTGGAAACATACATTCTTTCTTGACATAACAAGAAAGGAAAAGCATATACCATTCCTAAACGGTTTTTGAACCGCTGTCATTCAGCGGTTCAAAAACCTTTCACATGGTAGGTCGTGCTAAAAACATATGTCCCATATTTGTCAAAGCAAAATATAATTTAAAATTACTCATATAATTTTTGCTTTCTCAAGCAACATAATGATCAGAATTGAAGTTTTTGGATCAAATTTCCAATATTCTAAATTTTATTAGTAAAATAATATTGGGAATAAAAATAAGAAAAAGAACCAAAAAAATCACTGACTAGAGACACTCAAATGGAAATATATGAATATCAAACTAATGTCCAAAAGTAACCACATGCTTGTCAATCAATGTTAAGAGTCAAGAAATCATTCAATGAAGGAGACAGTTCAGTTTCTATTTTAATCGGTAGTCTACTGCACTGAAATTCTGCTAGCTACCATGCAGAACAAGAGGTAAAAAGAATAGATCCTGTATGGTGGGTGCTTCAATATAGAAAAAGTTTTCAAGGTCAATTTTTTTTTTTTTTTTTTTTTTTGCCTTAACTGTGGTATTTCCCAAATGGTTTTATGCTGCAAGACTTAACAGGCTCTGAAACAGTTATTGGATCCCCACTGTTGTGGGCTACTCAGCATGTTCTCTCCAGTAATAACCAAACCTAAGTAATCCTGCTCATGCCATCACTGCTTTTATAAGCGCTTTCTAATTTCTTATTATTCAAGCTTAGATTTTTGTGTCTTTTCCACAAAAGGATTGTTGTCATTCCAGTGTATCTTCCAACGATTCTAACTAAACATTTTGAAGTTCAAAACATGACCACATTCTAAAAGCTAGGGAAATAGTTAGAATAATATGTGTTGATGCTGATGGTTGTGAACGTTTTTGCCAATTTAAAGCTCCTACACTTTGGCAAAGGCATGATTTTCATTTCCATTAAATTCAATATTCTTATGCATTCTGTGAGACTGTGCCGAGAAGCTATTTCAATAACATTTCAATTAAAGGGACTGTGCAGGTTTCTGCATGTTCTCATAAATGGAAAAAAAATTAAACAATGGTTATCTATATTTTTTAATGAATAGAATCCAACCGAACTGTGAATATATCTTCCAATTGTATCACTGGCAAAATCTCAACACCCTTTATGCACACAATAGAGTAATTTTTTTTTCCATTTTACTTACTGATACCTTTCTATCTTTCCCCTGACTAGTTAAAATAAGCACCTGTTTTTTTTTTCATGTCCTTAAAAAAATAAGATAGTGATTCACATTTGCTGTTATTTCACTATTCTAAAAATTTCAGTAGTATTAGAATGCAACTGCAATTCCACTTCCAATGTAAGAAACCATTCTTAACCATTTAAAATGATTCCAAACCATTTAAACTATTCTAGCCACTTTGACCCTATTCTAATTTTGCCCCAACTATGGTATTGCCAAATAGTTTTGAATGCCACGTTAATTGTGATTTAGAGCCATTGTTTCATAAATAACATAACTTGGCTCTGTATGAATAATTAATTATATAAATTAATTACTGGCCAATCATTTATTCAGTCAACAGTTTTACTAACAAAACAATAAACATTTTCATGGCTATTTATGTCCACAAAAAAATGTATGGGAATAATTATAAAGCATGGACGGAAATGGAATTGAATTGTTACATATAAAATCGCAACAAAAGACAATAAACTCTTTGCCAGCTTAAATTATTGGTCCATGCCTAAGTATTTGACAGATGGCAGAGACTAAATAAATGTTTGTGGTTTAAGAAGAGGTGCAACTAAATTACTGTGGTAGGTAAGACCAGCATTTTCAGTTGTGATCATTAAAAAAAAATTGAAGTGGAAACAGCATCGCATCTGAACCTCAAGGTTTTAGAAAAATGTTTTCTCCTTTTTTCCCCACAAACATTTGTTTTTAACTCCTATCATAGTGGTTGTCATATTATATTTTAACCTATCATTTTACATGCCCATCTCTTCCTCTAGACTATGTAGAACACGGGTTTATCAAGATTGTTGGCTGTGTCTCATTAAATCTTAGCATCTTTACCACATATACAGTTCTTTAAAAATATAAATGATTGCTCCAATAATATATAAGTAAATGATCTTGGATCATTACCTTTATATGCTCTTATTCTGCAAAGGAAAGCATTGTAATGTTAGTTTTATAAGTTTACTTAAGATTTCATATGCAAATCTTCATTCCTTCATTCCTTCAGGATTCTTAGAGATTTATTTTTTCCTCCTAGGGGAAAAAAGCTATAATCTTACACCTCACTTTAAAGTGATCACTATAGTAACAGACTCCTTTAAAAATTTTCCCTGAAGGAAGTTACTCAAATTTCATTTACTAATATAGTTGCATTTGGGAAGATGTTTATTTAAAATATCCATACACATACATGTCTAAATTTATGCAACTTTAGTATTCAATGTTAATTCAACTCAAACAGCACCTTACATGGGGTTACCTGAAGCAACCTATGAGTGAAGAATGCATTCTGCAAATTTGGGTTAAAATGTAGATGTTAAATTTATATAAAAACTTATAATATTGAGTTTTTGGGGAAAATTCTAGAGCATTTTGCCACCCACTAGGCCTTGTCATTCATCCACATCTTCTAACATATCACCTGGTTCAATTGTTTGGGGCTTCAAAGATGTTAGAGGTAGGAAAGGGGAGTGAGTTATTGAGTGCCTACTCTGTGCCAGGCTAAATGTTAGATGCTGGGCATTGAGAGATTAAAAAGTCCTTGAAGAGCCTATAGCCTAATGAGGAAAACAGATAGATAAACAGACAATTATATTACAGCCCATTAACCATGTTGGCAGAGTGTAAATTGATAGAGCCATTCTGCAGGGCAATTTGGCAATGTAAAAGCTGCAAAAACTTGCATACCCTTTGATCTAGCAAGTCTCCTTCGAGACAGCTAGTCATTTATCTCTGGGTGGTTGATTTCTTCTCTGAGCTACTCCTACAATTTTACTTTGACCATGCATTATTTTTGCCAGAAGATAATTGGTTTAGAATATGTTATTTAAAAAAAATACAACCTATAAATTTCTCTGTTGAAACTGTGAATAAAATACAGTGGAAACAACAAAGAAGAAAAGAGAATTACCCCCAAGTGATTCTCCTTGGACAGTTTGAGCACACTTTGACACTTCACTGACACCTCTCCCTTGCCTAGGACAGAACTTTTTCTTCCCATATTCAAACACATGCATTAAAAAAAAAATGTATCCATGTTATTATGATAAAGATTTAATGACCTTTACAAATGAACACTTGGTGATACTTCTACAGCTCAACAGGAGTCTGAAGCCAATCAGGTAAGAGCCACAAGTTTTCAAATGCATCTTGAAAGATGAAAAGGAAAATTTTATGCCCATAGGGTGGGAGAAAGCATGTTCTAGTCAAATAGAAGAAAATGACAGAATTGCAAAAGAAAGTGTCATGTTTGGCAGTTGGGATGCGCAGGTTCGACAGGACCAGAAAGATGGAAGATGAGTTGTAGTAAGGTTGGGAATCTTACAAGATTCCTTGTGGAGTTCAGATTTTATTCAAGGACAAAGACGTTATTCTTTAAATCCTATAAATCTTTAAGCCATAAAATCCTTTGTCCATTATTAACTATGTATACCCAAACTTCCAAAGAAATAATTACTCTTAAATTGCTTTTAAGACCCTGGCAATGATCTAGAATAAAAACAGGAGAAATGAAAAATCCAAAGGGAATGAGAAACTATCAGAAGTGGGTAAACACTTTCTTTCTTCAGTTGAGGGAAAATTGGCTCAAATTTACAAAACAGCCAACAATGTACATTCATTTTTAAATATGGGGAAAAAGACCACACTTCAAAGTCTGTGATGGGATTTCTATATACATATACATAAAAAGCATATTTATTAAAGTTCCCAGAATCTGGCATAGAGTAGGCATCAACTATTTATTGAACGAATACATTAATGTCATAAACAAAGTTTGCACCATTTCTTACCTAGGCACCCACTGTTTGCCAAGACAATTCTGAGTGTCTGAAGCAGTGTCCTGGGCCTCTCATTGAAAATTTGAGCTGTGCCAGTACCTGTGTGATACCCTAAGTCTTGCTCACCAACATGTCACACACCAGGTACACTTACATTTTATTGGCCTTGGAGGTAGGAAAAAATGAACTTTGCATCACCAGTAGATTAAGTTTTAAGAATTCTTCCAGAAATCCCTAGGCAGTGGCTGATAAGCAAAGAGCAGAAAAATAGCATGAAAGGATGGTGAACTTCCTCCACACAGAATTGAAAGGTTGATTCTTGTGATTAGATAGCTTTGGCTCTTCATACTATTGACCTCCTTTTCCTTCTTGAAATTTCCTTCTTCCTTATACTTGAAAGATACACAGCTCTGTTTTTTTTTTGTTTTTTGTTTTTTCCCTCACTTCTTTCTGGCTACTTATCTGGCTCTCAATTTCGAGAATCTTTAGTTACTTGTCTTATCTGGACTTGCTTCCCTGATTCTTCTTCCACATATTTGATCATGCTTCTTATTTCTCCTAAATAAGATTGCATCCCTGTCCCTCTTCTCTTCTATCTCCCCTCTGACTTGCTCTGCAAACTCATTCATCACCAAAGTTCTAACAACCACCATCTTTCATTAAGCTGAATATCAAATCATTCTTTTCTGCATCAACACTCTCCCAAAGCTAAACTCACACATTTTATCTGTCTCCTGGATAACTTTAAAACTCACTTCTAACCCAACCAAATTTACAATGTTCCCTCTGACACCAGCTCCACCTTCTGACTTTTGTATTTATTAATGTTGCCATGGTTCCTCAAGCCATACAGTCATTTATGAGTAACACCACCACATTTTCTGTCTCTACTAAGGCAATGAATTACTAGGATTCTAATACAGAAGACAAAGTAAAAGGCAGGTATTATCTCCTTCAGCTATCACAAACCCTAACTTTACAACTCTTCTGACAAATGAAATTAGAACTTCTAGTGATTATACTTTACCTTTATCTTGTGCAATTTATTGCTACTGATCATTAAGGATGAACTTGAGTAAGCAAGCATTTGTTAAGTAATAGAAACTAAGGAATTGGATTCCTTAACAGAGGTTTCAAGGATTTTTTGAGTCTATCACATAATAATTTGTCAAGTTAAAAGAAGTAATATAAACACATTAACATGATGCAATATGACATCCCTCAAAAAAGCTTCACCAGAGAATCAGCAAATAAAAGAACAAATCCCACTTGTCTAGTACTCTGGAGAATGGTAGATAATGGAGAAGGACTCCACGAATGCTGAATTGAAGAAAAAGAAAAATATCAAGTAGAAAATTTCCATCTGGGACTTGTCAATCTATTCTTCTCCCCTTCATTTCATCCTGTGCAGCTTGGGAGTCACACAGAGGAAGTGGTCTGTGTCCCTCCTGCTGTGACACAGATAATAATTGCCTTTTACAGCAGCAAGTTAGAACCCTACACATATCCAGGCACAGGACTGAAGTCCACAGAAACCCGGAGCAGAACACAAATCTCTAATTTGTGCTGCAAATGTGATAGTTTGGAACTATTTGTATGCCAGAAAATCATATTCTTCAAGCTAATCCATTTCTGTAGGTGTAAACCTATTTTAAGTGGGACCTTTTGATGAGATTACTTCAGTTAAGGTGTGGTCCAGGGTGGTTCTTAATCCTCTTACTGGAGTCCTGGATAAATGGGATGAATAGATATCCATGAGACAGCCATGGAAGCAAGAAGCTGAAAGCAACGAAATATGGAAGAGAAGGGAGAGACCAGCAGATACCACCATGTGCCTTTCAATCTGGCAAAGGACCTGAAGATAGTCAGCAGCTAGTCATTGGGAAGAAAGCATCAACTTGATGATGCCTTGATTTGGACATTTTTCTCAGCCTCAAAACTGTGAGCTTGTAAGCTAATAAGTTCCCGTTGTTAATGCCAACACATTTCATGGTTATCTGCTTTGAGCAACCTAGGAAACTAAAACAGCATATAAAGGAGCTACTGGGGAGCAGGAGTGTGGGGTGGGGAGAGACTGTGGCAGAACTGTGGCAAGAGGTGGATTCACTCAATCCAATTTCTGTTGGAAAGATGACCTAAATGCAAAATGAACTTTTCTGGAATGACCCACCTTTCTAGACTGACTCCATCTGGCTACCTAGGGCAGGATACAGGGAAGAAACCAGAAGTAGAAAAACTTCACAGAGAAAAAAAAAGAGGGGGGTGTTAAAAAGAACTGCTATAAGATAGGACAGGTCCCAGAAAAGAAAAGTGTAAGGAAAAGGGGGCACTGCATGAGGGAGAGAATTTAAATAAATCGCAGGACCTGAGGAGAAAATCCTGCACAAAAACAAACAAAACAGATCAAGATTCATGGAGAAGAAACAGAAGAAAGGAAGCTTTCTCTTTTAGGTAAAACTACTTCACTAAAAGTGCAGCCTTGAAAATTGTACCACATATCCAGGGCAAGAATCACATGAAGAAGAGCTATGAAAATTTGAACAATTAAACATGGGCTATTCTAAAGGTCTAGAATAAGTTGAACCAAGCATCAAAGAGACTTAACACAAAGCCAAATCAACAATAAAACCTTAGGAAAGAAGGAAAAAAATGACCTTCAAAGTTAACACATCAAGACAATCAAATGCCTAAACATCAGCAAAAAACTAAAGGCCATACTTAGAAAAAGGGAGATATGGCTTAGTCAAGGGAACAAATTAAAACTTCAGAGGAGACAAAGAATTTGAAACAACTAATCAAAGAAGTTTAAACAAATCTCTTAAATCAATTCAAGGAGATGGAGGATAATATGTATAAAAAGCTAAAGGATATTAAGAAGAAAATGTGTAAGCATAAAGAAGAATTTGAAAGTATAAAAAGATACATGGGGAGTGGTTATAGCAAAGTGGTTGAGTGTCTGCTTCCCATGTATGAGGTCCTGGGTTCAATCCCCAGTACCTCCTAAAAAACAATAGAATTTTTAGGGATGGAAGGCACAATGGTGAAGATTAAAACTACACTAGAGGCATACAACAGCAAATTTGAACAGGCAGAGGAAAGAATCAGTGAAAAAGAAGACAGGACAATCAAAATCCTACAGTCAGAAGAACAGATAAAGAAATAGAAAAAATTAAGCAGTGACTCAGAGATTTGAGTGACAGCAAGAAGCACACAAACATATGCATTATGAGTGTCCCAGAAGGAGAAGAGAAGGGAAAAGGGGAAGAAAGAATAATTAAGAAAATAATGTACAAAGATTTCCCAACTCCTATAAAAAGCATAAATATACATTTCCAAGAAGTGCAACATACTCCAAGCAGAATAAATCCCACTAAACTGACTCGGAGACATATATTAATCAGATTGTCAAATGAGAAAGACAAAGAGAGAATTCTGAAAGCAATAAGAGAAAAGTGATTCATCACATACAAAGGATCCTCAATAAGACCAAGTGCCTATTTCTCATCAGAAACTGTGGAGGGGAGAAGGCAGTGGTATGATATATCTAAGGTACTGAAAGAGAAAAACTGTCAGACAAAAATACTATATCCAGCAAAATGGTCCTTTCAAAAATGAGGGAGCGTTTAGAACATTCACAAATAAACAGGAACTGGGAGAATTCATAAAACAAAAACTTGCCCTACAAGAATTATTAAAAGGAGTTCTGCAGATTGAAAGGAAAAGGTAGGAGACAGTAGCTTGTTGGTGCAGTACACACAGTAGCTTGGAGCAGTGTGAATTAGTAAAGATTTTCAGTAAGGGTAACTAAAAGGGTAAATGCAATGCCCAATAGTACTGTGTACTCAATCTATGCTCTACTTTTTAATTCCTATAAGAATCAGAATATAATTGAGCAAGAAAAAGGCATATTTACTAATAATGGACATGCAAAATATAAAGTATATAAAACAACATAAACAGGAGAAACAGAGTGATATGGGAGAAGAGAACATGTCTGTTATTGAAGCAAATTTCCAAATTAATAGGTTATAGATGCACCATCTTGCCCCTCCCTCCCTTGTAATTACTTCTTTGACCCATTTGATTTTTTAAGAGTATGTTATTTAGCTTCCATATATTTGTGGATTTTCCATTTCTCTACCATTATTGATTTCCAGCTTTATTCCATTACAGTCAGAGAAACTGTTTGTATAATTTCAATCTTAAATGTATTGAGTCTTGTTTTGGGACCCATCATGTGGTCTCTCCTGGAGAATGTCAATGTGCCCTTCAGTAGAATGTATATCCTTCTGTTTGGGGGTGCAAGATTGTCTTTCAAAAATGAGGGCACGTTTAGAATATTCACAGATAAACAGAAACTGAGAGAGTTTGTGACCAAGAGAACACCTTTGCAGGAAATACAGAAGGGAGTGCTACAGCCCGAAAAGAAAAACAGGAGAGAGAGGCTTGGAAGAGAGTTTAGAATGAAGATCATATCAGTAAAAGTAACTAAAAAGAGTGATAAAAATAAGAAATGACAGATAAAACCTAAAGGTCAAAGTGGGTGAAGTAAAAACTGCCTTTACAGTAATAATATTGAATGTAAATGGATTAAACTCCCCAATCAAAAGACACAGGCTGGTGGAATGGATAAGAAAATATGAGCCATCTAAAATAAGATTGAAAGTGAAACAGTCATCAAACAATTCCCTAAAATGAAAAGCCCTGAAGCAGATGGCTTCACCAGTGATTTCTACCAAGCATTCAAAGAAGATTTAATACCAGTCTTACTTAAATGCTTCTAAAAAATTGAACAGGAAAGAACACTACCAAACTCATTCTATGAAGCCAATATCACCTAACACCAGAGCCAGATAAAAATATCATAAAATAAAGAAAATTATGGATCCATTTCCCTAATATATATGAATGCAAAAATCCTCAATAAATTGAATCCAACTAATTGAATCCTCACTAATTGAAGCCAACAACACATCAAAAGAATTATTTATCATGATCAGACATACAAGGGTGGTTCAACACAAGCAAATCAGTGTAATACATCACATTAATAAATCAAGAAAAATCACATGGTCATCTTGACTGACACAGAAAAGACATTTAACAAAATACAACATCTACCTTGATAAAAATACTCCAAAAGATAGGAATTGAAGGCACCTTTCAAACATGATACAAGGCATATATGAAAAACCCACAGCTAAATTGTCCTCAATGGTAAATGCCTGAAAGCTTTCCTGTTGAGATTGGGAATAAGAGAAGGATGCCCACTGTCACCACTGTTGTTTAATATAGTGCTAGAAGTTCTCACTAGAGCAATCTGGCAAGAAATAGAAATACTAGGCATCCAAATTGGAAAGGAAAAAGTAAAACTTTCTCTATTCATAGATGATATGATCCTATACCTAGAAAGGCCTAAAAATTTAAAATAAAGCCAATAGAGCTAATAAATGAGTTCAGCAGAGTGACGGGATTCAAGATTAATATGCAAAAATCAGTAATGTTTCTATACACTAGTAATGAGCAATCTGAGGAGGAAGACAGGAAAAATATTCCATTTATAATAGCGACTAAAGAACTCAACTATTTAGGAATAAACTTAAATACTTAAAACACTTTTATTCAGAAAACTACAATGCATTGCTAAAAGAAAAAAAATGTGCAATAATAATACATGGTGTTAAGGGGTGTATGGAAAAAATATACTAAATTTAAGTTATGGGCCACAGTTAATCTGATGATGTTCTTTCATAATCTGTAACAAATGTTCCACAACAATGTAAGGTGTGGGTGGAGAGGTGATGTATGGGAATTCTGCACATTATGCATGATTTTTTTTGTAAACTCACAACTCTAATAAAAATATATATTAAAAAACCGGACAAACAAAAAATATTATTATAGTGGACTTATAAAGTATACCCCTAAAATACATACAAATCACAATTTATATTCTAGATTATGTGCCTCTTCCTCTGTGTTCCAGCTCTTGAAAGTTCATTCATTATAGGGTTTATTAGAGAATATCATAAGGCCTTAACCCAAAATTGGCACTATGTATATACATTAGTAAAATTAATTATTTTTCATGTTCATTATTAAATACATCAATCAGTAATTTAAACTTTAGTTGAAAATATATTCAATCTATAATTTTACTTAGCTTCCACAATATTTCTAATTTATGTTAATTATATGCCTTTTAGGAAGATAAACCCATTAAATAAAAGTCTTTCATGCGAATATTCTCGCTGTCTTGATTTTGTGATAATCAGGGTAGGATAAACATTCGCTATATTAGAAACCATGCATGTGTCCCCAGACCTAGTTTTTCTCCCTAGGTCTGGTTTTTAGCATGCTGGTGATAAACTAAGTCTGATTTATTATATGACCATCCTGTATGGGAAAAGACTGTAACTTTGGGTATCTTTGGTCAACCTTAAGAGATATAGCAGATGTGGCTCGGGTGGTTGGGTGTCCGTCTCCCACATGGAGGGAACTGGGTTCGATCTCCGGGACCTCCCAGTAAAAATTAAAAAAAATAAAAATATCGAAGGTGTGTGGGCCACCAGGCCCTGTGCACGGGTGCGCCGCCAGGCCTCGTGAGCGGGTGAGCCACCTAGCCCCTCGAGCCACGCAGCAAGATGATGACGTAACAGGAGAGTGACACAAGGGAGAGCCAAGACGATGCACTGAAAAACCAGGAACTAAGATGGTGAAGGAGGTAGGACGCCTCTCTCCCACATCGGAGATTCCGAGGATCGAATCCCAGTGAAGACAGGAGGAGAAGGATGAGAAGAGAGGGCAGGAAACGGGCACAGAGAATTGCCCAGTGAATGGACACAGAAAGATCAAAAACAGGAAGGGTGGTAAAAATGGATAAAAGTAAATAAATAAATAAATAAATCCTTAAAAAAATGTAT
>JAQZBX010019117.1:0-34045 GCA_029593785.1 Cabassous unicinctus
GATGTTATAGAAACAGACCAGAATCTGGAGTCCTGTCTGATATCCACTAAAGCTAAAATTCAGGTTATTTGTGTCATTTCAGCCCACCACATTTAAAAGCCCATATTAGCAAAACAGCCTCTTTTCCAATTATTCTTTATTTTCACATGTAGTCTTTTTTGTTTGTGTTTTTGTTTGTTTACTTTAAGTTATGGAAGTTTTAACACACACAAGTAGAAAGAAAAGTGTAATGAAGTCTGTGTACCCATCACTCAGTTTCAATAGTCATCATCTATCCCTTTCTACATTTTTTTTGAGTATTTAAAGCAAATCCTATTCATCATATCATTTAACTTATAGATACTTGAGTTTAATCTCCAACCAATAAAAATATTTCTAACATAATCACTATTATCATACTTAACAAGACTATTATCCCTTATTATCAGGAACCAAATAAGAATGGTGAGAGGCTTTTTCTAAATTCCACATGTGCCCCTCCTCATTTCCTTCCAGTATGACAACTGTAACTCTCACTCACCAGGCTCCTAAGGAAGACCATGAGAACACACCAAATATGGGCTTTGTGGTCTCTTTTCTACCCATGTCTTATAGACTCTCCACACTTTTCAGCATTTATTTCATTATAAAACCTACAATTTTCTGCAGCTACTACAAGCATCACCTCCATCCTCTTCCTTACCCCCGCCTGCAACAATTGAAGCTTTCCACAAAGAAAAAATTCCACTTTACAGATGAAAAAATGGAGGAACCAAGAACTCAAGAAACATGCCCAAAGTCATACAGAAAATGTCAGTCACAACCAACACTAAGACCCAGGTGTCATTTGAATTCTAGTGTTTCTACTTACTAGCTATGAGAACTTGGGTAAAGTAATGAACTTCTCTGAGCCTCAATTTCCTCACCTATAAAATGGGGTAGTGAGAGCTATCTCACAAGGCTGCTAAAAGGACTTTAAAATACTACCTATATAAACCACTTAGCACAATGACTTGCACAAACTAGATAATAAATTACTCCTATAATTACACTGCTATAATTAGCAGTTACATATTAGTTCCTTCTCCTTCCCCTTTGCCAGTTGTGGCAGTTTGAGATTATTTTACGAATTCCAAAAAGAGAGAGATTATGTTTGTAAACTAATCTATTCCTCTGGGTGTGATACCCTTTGATTGCATTGAATTCAGCTGAGGAGCCTTTGATTAGATTACCTGATAAGATCAAATTAGGGCTTCTGATTGACTATGTCAGTGAGACATGACTCAGGTTGAGTCTCTGCCCCCTTGCTGGGTCAGATAAAAGGACTCACACAGACAGACACAGAAAAAAAAGGGAACTGCCATGCTTGATTCTGCCATGTGAGAGAAAAGACTCCAGTTCTGCCCACAAAACTTAGGGTAAGGAGAGAAGCCCAAAGAAACAAGCCCTATGACAGCCTGTAGCTGAAATCAGAAAGAAAGCAGAAGAGCTGAGTTTGAGAAAGGAAACCTGGAGGGGAAGGCAGAGACCAGGCAGCAATCACCTGCCATCTTGCTTCAACACATGGCAGCTGACATTGGTGAGAAAGCACCTCTTATGGTGTCTTGAGTTGGACTTTTCATGGCCTTGGAACTGTGAGCTTATACCCCAAACAAACACACTTTAAAAAAGCTGTGGCAGTTTGAGATTATTTATGAATTTCAAAAAGAGAGATTATGTTTGTAAATAGGTCTGCTCCTTTGGGCGTAATAACCCTTTGATTGTATCAGATTCAGCTGAAATGTCTGATTAAATTCTGTTAAGATTAGGGCTATGATTCAACCATGTCATTAGAGTGTGACTCAGCATTGAGTCCCCAGCCCCTTGATGGGCTGATAAAACAGACTCTCACACGAAAATAGACACACAGAGAAGAAGAACACAGAGGAAGAGGGACAGCTCATTAGACATGGCAGAGGCACCAGGAAGAGAGATGAGCCTGATAGTTTACAGCTGACCTTGTGAAGAGACCAGAGCAGCCAAGCCCAGGAAAAAACGAGTCCCAGGGAGAGAGATGAGCCTTATGCCAGCCTACAGCTGAGATCAGGAGAAGCTGGGACCATGAAGCCCTAAGAGGAAGAAGGAAGGCTGAACTCTTGCAGACATCACCCACCATATTTCTCAACACGTGGCAACAGAGTTTAGTAAGGAAGTAACCTTGAGTTGGACTCTTTAGGGCCTTGTGACTATAAGCTTCTACTCCAAATAAATACCCTTTAAAAAAGCCAACACATTTCTGGTAGTTTGCATCGGCACCCGTTTGGCAAACTAAAACACCAGTCCAATGTTGTATCCCTTAAAATGGAGTAACTTGTAAAGTGAGGAAAACAGACCAGTGATCTTTCACGGACAAGATCAAGTACAATGCCCCTATGCACACACAAGAATGCGTGAGCACACACACAAAAACAAAATACTACTGCATCTGGTATTGAAATCCAGTTCCATATTCAGAGACTCATCTTTTTTAAATAATAAGAAATAGATAGAGGAAATAACAAAGATATTCATAAATGGGATGTGGGGGAAAAAATACATTGTTTGGAAGTTCTAGCAGAGAAACAGGATTCTTTGTAAATCCTTGAAAGAGTGATCTCCTTCCTTTGAAGAAGGTCATCCTCTTTAAATAAGAGCAAAACCTCATAAATGATGCAAATGAAGGTCATCCTCTTTAAATAAAAGCAAAACCTCATAAATGATGCAAATGAAGAGCTATAGAAAAGGGTACACATATCTAGAGAGCCAAAATAGTCAAATAATCAAATCAACCCTCAAAAGCGAAAGGATATCAGATGCCACAAATAGCACTGTTAATCTCTTCAAAATATCTGTATACTTACAGACATAGGTTTCAGTCAGTCTTAGTTGCAGGTGCAAACTTTACAGGCACTTTCAGCAGACAGAAGGGGTCAGTGAAGAATGCCAACACCACCATCGTGGTCACGATCGCCATCAAGGTCATTACCACCTTCATCTTACATGACTTCTATATAGTCATTTACATTCTTGAAAGCACTTCCACATGCATTATTCAAGTAAGTTTTTGAAAATTTAATTTGTCAAAAGCAATATGTCAGGAGTTGTAGGGAATTTTAGACATTAAACAAGTTAAGCAGCAAAGTGAAGGGAAATATATCTGTTTTCTTATTCATTTATCAGATATTGATTGAACACTCACTTTGTGCCAGGTACTTGGAGGTGTTCACAAAACAACAATAAATAAGGCATAAACCTCAATCTCTAAAAGGTCAAAGTAATCACAATAATACTTGCATAATTCTGACTCTTTACTGTGTTATCAGTAAATATAAAAATAATAGTGTTATTATTATTATTCCCATATTACCAGTGAGAAAAATTGAGGCTTAGAGAAGTTAAGTGATTTTCCCAAGGTCACATAGAAGGTACCTGACAGAGCCACTTTTCTGTTGTCACCTATAAAGAGAAGCACTTGAACTATGGGGGCCCACCTCACGTTTTTAACACATGAAAAATACATTTATGTATATATCATCCAATTACTTTTCACACATGAACTAATAAGAACTAATGATTCACCAAACGGGAAACAAGTCTAAATGTGAAAATACTTCACTTGCCAAAGATAGAGCACTTGCAATAAATTAATGGAATAAACTATTCATTCAAGTCAAAAGAGAAAGTTGCTCTACTGGCTTCTATTGTATCATTGATAAGGAGAACTTGTGCTAAGACTCTGAAAGTCAGACTCATTTCATGTTCTGATGGAGAAAGTTAAAAAAGGTAGTGAATTTTTTCCAAGTTGCTTCTTTGTTGGATTTTATAAATAATTTAAAATGGAATGTGAAGCTATGTATTAGCTTCCTGTAATCAGAAGTTTAGACTATAAGAGGCTTAAAAAAAAATAAAAAACTTTTACTGAGCAGTTTCTTAAGATCACAATTTTGGAATTAAAGAATCTAAAAGGCCAAATTTTAAGTACTTCCTACCCTAACCCAAAGAGTGACTCACAAACTTGTACTTTCTTACTGATGACAAGATATCTGAATACACTGTACTTGAAACTGTAAGAGAAAAAAACCAAAGCATTTTACTGATTCGTTCAAGGAAACCAGACATATGGATTTAGCAGGTAAAAACTACATTGCTTTAATATCTATTGCTAATCTCTATTGAGCTCTTTATAGTCATAGATTTTTTAAGAAATGAGGAGCAGTTTGGTGGAAATTAAATAATTTCAGAGATACACAAAGACTGATGACCATGAATTATTTTTTAAGTTTCTCCAGCTGAGTGCAATACTTAAGACATCTGGATTATCAATCATCTCTCTAATCAATGTCACTCAATTTCAAAATAAAATGATTGTGCTGAAAATAAATTATGCTCACTAAGAAGGCACAGATAGCCCAAGAATTGACTAAATAAAATGATGACTCCCAGCCAGCATGGTCCTGAAATGTCTGGCTCTGTGGACAAACTCTGGGCAATATTTCAGATGATACTTTTTCTGTGAAAGTACATTCTCTTCTATGAAAGTGCTAAAATCCAAGTTAAGATTCATGATCAACTTGGAGTTAGAAATGAGATGTGTTGTGATTCAGAACACACAGTAGCCAAGAATAATTCATCCCATCATATAACATTTTCCATAACTGGATGAAAATTGCACAATAAATAAATATAAAACTATAACCCTTTTGGGACTATTTTAAGACTTAAAAATATGATAAGTAACATTTCTATAATGCTTTCTATATGTCAGCCACTGTTCTAATTACTTTATTCTTTTAACTCTTTTAAGCCTCCCAACAATCCTACAAAGTAGATGCTATTTTCATTCCCCCTTCCTTTTTTTTTACAGTTAAGGAAACTAAGGAACTTGGTATCAATTTTTTAAATTTCTGTAGTATACATATAATGTTTACTTTAATTCACTCAGCAAATAATTGAAAGACAATTATGTGCCAAATTTAAAAATAATAATTTTTCAAAGTCTGTAAGGAAATATACAGAGAGATGAAATAGAGAATGAAGAAGGGGATAGGGAATGATTTATTCATATATAGTGGATGGAGAAGACCTCTCAGAAGACATGATATTTAAGGTAGGACAAAAAGAATGAGAAGTTGTTAGACATGAAAAAAATGGGGGAAAGAGTCTCTGGGTTAAGTATGCCAATGGAAATAATCATCTAAATTGCACACTTCTGAAACACAACTAAACTGCAGTCAACAGACTTTAAAGACAAGAAGTGCAAAGCTACCAGTTGACAAAGATAGTGGCATAACACAATCCAGAGTGCTGTTCCCTCTAGAATCTCTGAACAACTAGCAAAAGCTAGCAGAGGAATCTTCCTCAAAACTCTAGAAAATATTTAAAGGGTTACAGTAACTGGGCAAGTACCAAATCAGCTTTAAAAATGGTAAAAGAAAGAAGCTGGAAGGAAGATGGCGTCTGAGTAGCTCAGGAAGGATACAGGTCTCTTAATATGCATAGATATGGGAGAAAGCATAGGAGACATCCAAAAGAGTCACTTTGGGGACCTGCAGACCAGGAGAGTGCCATACGCATTGCCCAGGAGGGACTGAGGATGGAGAGACTAAGAGGCCAAAGGGAAAACTGTGAATTGCTGCCCCACAGCTAGGAATGCTGCCCATCCCCCATCCCCCAGGCAAACAGCCTTGGTAAAGCCTGTAGCTGAGCAGCTAACAGAGAGGAAGAGGAAGGGTGGGGCTGAGAACTAAGTGTGGGTTGTCTTTGGTGAATATAACCACTATAAATCAGTTTCACATCACTGGTTCAGAAGAGCTAGTCAATGGAAATTGAAGGAGTCATCTCCATGGAAAGGTTTGCTGAAGAGCACCATCTGCTGGCCAGCTGGGAAAGTGAAAGAAGACAAGTCTTGTCTCTCCTCCCTTTCCCAGACACCATAGATCTTGTCTATGCCCCATTAGCAGTTCCCTAACCCAAAGGGAGCAACCTTAAAGTTTTAGAAAAAGTTAAATGAAAAATCAAAGAGGAGCTCAAAAATAAAACCATTAGGCAAGAAAGATAAATTGAGCAACAGAGTAAAATCACCAACACAATCAGATGCATAGATATCAATAAATGGTAACAACCTATACTAAGAAACAGGAAGATATGGCCAAGCCAAAAGAACAAGTCAAGAATCCAGATAAGACACAGAATTTAAGACAACTAATCAATGATGTTCATACCCATCTCCCTAATCACTTTAAGGAGATGAAGGAAAATATGACTAAAGAGAAAAAGGATACTCAGATGACATTGTATGAGCACAAAGAACAATTGGAAAGCCTGCAAAAAAAATAATAATAATAATAACAGAGCTTATGGAATGAAAGACACAATGGATGTGATTAAAAATACACTAGAGGCATATAAGAGCAAATCTGAAATGGTAGAAGAATGAATAAAGTGAAATCAAGGACTGAACATCTGAATTTGAAAATATAGGAGAATGGACAGAAAAAAGAATGGAAAGGGAGCAGATGTGGCCCAAGCAGTTGAGCGTCCGCTTCACACATGGGAGGTCCCAGGTTCAGTTCCTGGTGTCTCCTGGAAAAAAAACAAAAACAAACAACAAGCAAAACAAATGATAAAACCAACTCAGGGAAGCCAACGTGGCTTAGTGGTTGAGCACTGGCTTCCCACATACGAGGTCCCAGGTTCAATCCCCAGGCTCTGGTACCTCAAAAAAATAAAATGGAAAAAAATGAACAGGGTCTCAGGGAATTGAATGACAATGCAAATGCACAAACACATGTTTTAGGTGTCCCAGAATGAGAAGAGAATGGAAAAGGGGCAGAAAGAATATTTGAGGAAATACTGACTGAAAATTTTCCAACCCTTATGGAAGACATGAATACCAATATTCAAGAAGGACAATATACCCCAAACAGAATAAATCTGAACAGACCTACCTGAAAACATCTACTATTCAGAATGTCAAATGCCAAAGATAAAGAGAGGATTCTGAAAGCAGCATGAGAAAAGCTATGTATCACTTACAAGGGAGCCTCAATAAGGCTAACTGCTGATCTTTCATCAGAAACCATGGAGGCAAGGCGGCAGTGGTAGGTTATACTAAAGGTACTGAAAGAGAAAAACTGCCAGCCAAGAATCCTTTATCCAGCAAAACAATCTTTCAGAAATGAAAGTGAGTTTAAAGTCTTCACAGACAAACAAAAACTGAGAGTGTTACCAAGAGACTGGGTCTACAAGAGATATTGAAGGGTGTGTTACACCCTGAAAGGAAAAGAAAAGGGTGAGAGGCCTGGAGAAGAACGTAGAAATGAAGATTTTAGTAAAAGAAACTGAAAGGGTTAAAAGACATGCAATAGTAAGATATGACAGCAGAAAGCCAAGGGATAAAATGGACAAAGTAAGTGATGCCTCTATAGTAACACTGAATGTTAATGGATTGAACTACCTAATCAAAAGACACAGGCTGATAGAATGGATAAAAAAACAGAAGCCATCTATTTTTTGTCTACAAGAGACTCACCTTAGACACAAGGACACAATCAGTCTAAAAGATAAAGATTGGAAAAAGATATTCCATGCAAATAGTAATCAAAAGAGATAATCTAGGGACTGTATAACAGTGATTTTGGCAGTAGATGAGGATTGTGTTTAATAATATCAATACAGGAGTTTTCTTCTACTCAAGGTGTTAAGAATACGGTGATACACAGGAAAAATATAACTAATGTAACTTATAGACTATAGTTAACAATATGTAGTATTTTGTAGCAAAAGCAAAGAAGATACTATATCAATGCTAAAGGTCAAAAAAGAATATGGGGGTTAGTTTTATGAGATATGAATATGATTAAGTATTTTTTCTTCTTCATTTTCTTCATTAACAGGGAGAACTTGATCATGTCATTTAACCAATCTGTGCTCATCTGTGTATCTTTCTAAACACTGGATTAGATAAGATAAAAGTGCCTGGACAGAATTTTTGGAGTAATGCTTCCAAAAGTTGTTAGGCTACCTTTGTCTGTCATTTTATTTTTTGAATTTGAATAAAGCATACTTTAAAAAATGGTAAAAGAAGCTTGGAGTACCCTTGCTGACCCCTGCCCCAATCTCCCCATGGTAAGGGGTGGAGCCAGCCTGCATTCACTTGTGGGTCCTTGACCTTGTTGAGGAGGGAACAGAGTAACCCTTATGTGCATAATAAGGTGCCTATAGGTTGGTGCCAATCAATTCAGTGGCAGCCTGAAAGACTGAAAACAGGAAACTCTTCTCAGCCTTGCCTTCCCAGAACGTGCCCTGCAGGCAGAAGCAGACTGTGGAAAACAAAACCAGTGTAAGAAAAAATTATATCAAAGCAATCTGGGGCAAAGGAATACCTGCTTTAAGAAATACAATAGAGAATCCTGGAGAGGGTGAGTAAGCACAAGCCCAGGACAAGACACAGGCTCAGAAAAGAGGCAGAAGTCCTTATACTTCACTTCATCTCAGGCTGATTTTCTTGACAGGAAAACTAAACTCTGAAGAAGAATACCAGCCAAAGCGAAGCTAATTTGCAAAGAGTGTGAAAGGTGTTTTTTGCCTGCATTTGTTTGTTTCCCAAAGCTCCTGTATCTCAAAGAAATCTCTGTCACATCACTAGCTGGTCACTATCTTAAGGAACAGATAGCTCAGGGACTAAATTTGAGAGTTACCATTTTAAAATATTACAATATACAGCATGCAACAAAAGATAACAAGATGAATAAACAAACAAGAAATGTTGGCCCATCTAAAGAAACAGATAAAAACACAGAAACAATCAACGAAGAAAACAAGACTTGACATACACCACAAAAATTTTTTTAAATATATCCTCATAAGCTCAAGGAGATAAAATAAAACATGGAGAAAGAACTAAAGGATATCAGAAAAACAATGAAATAATAATATGAAAATCTCAATAAAGAGATAGAAATTTTATAAAGGAACCTAACAGAAATACTGGAGGAGTTTAACACAATAACTGAAATAAAAAATTCCCAAGAGAGTTTCTATAGCAGATTGAAGCTAGAAGAAGAATCAGTGAACTTGAAGGCAAGACAATGGAAATGATTCAGGCTGAGGAGCAGAAAGAAAAAAAAAAAAGATGAAAAAAGTGAACAGAGCCTAAGAGACCTATGAGACACAAGCAAGCATACCAACCTATGCATTATGGAAGTGCCAGAAGCAGAAGAGAGAAAGGGACAGAAGGAATATTCAAAGAAAAAAATGGTAGAAAACTTCCCAAATTTAACATAAGACATGAATATACATGTTCATCCCAATGAACCCCAAACAGAATAAACCTGAAGAGAACCATGACCAGACATATAGCAGAAAAACTTTCAAATGCCAAAGACAAAGAGAGAGTTCTGAAAACTGTAAGAGAAAACTATGTTATGCACAAGGGATCCTCAATAAGATTCATTAGAAACCATGCAGGCAAGAAGGCAGTGAATCGAAATATTTAAAGTGCTGAAAGAAAATAATTGCCAATCGTGAACGTTATATCCAGTGACTATCTTACACAAATGAGGAAAAGATTAAGACAATCACAGATATACAAAAGCTGAGGGAGCTCATCACCACTACACCTTCCCTGCAAGAAATGCTAAAGGGAGCTCTTCAGACTAAAAGGTAAGGACATTAGACAGTGGAACAAAGTGGCATAAAGACCTCTGGTAGGGTAACCATATGGGTAATTATAAATGCCAGTACTATTGTATTGTATTTTTTGGTATGTAACTTCACTTTTTACTCCTTATAGGTTCTAAAATGCAAATGCATAAAAAGTTATGATAAAGTCATGGTTGGAGACATTTAACATATAAAGATATAATTTGCAGCATGTACTACAAAGAGGTGAGAGGATAGATGGGTATACAAGCAGTGTATGTATATGCCACTGAAATTAAGCTGGCACCAAATAAAAAGGGATTGTTATAGATAAAGGATGTTTAAGTTAAGTCCCATAATAACCACAAATAAAATATCTGAAAAATATGTTGGCAGAAGGAAATGAGAAGGGACTCAAAATGGGACAATACAAAAAATCAAATAAATGTGAAAGTAGGCATTAACAGAATAATTGAGGGACAAAAAGGGTATATGACTTACAAAGACCACATAGCAAAATGGCAGAAGAAAGTCCTTCATTATCAGTAGTTACTGTAAACATATATTGATTAAACTCTCCAGTCAAAAGAAGAAAATGACAGAATGGATTAAAAAAAAAAAAATGACCCAACTATAAGCTGTTGACTAGAGACTGATCTTAAATTTAAAGACACAAGTATGTTGAAAGTGAAAGGCTGCAAAAATATATAACATGCAACTAGTAACCAAAAGAAAGCTGAGATAGCTATACTACTATCACATAAAATGGACTTTAAGTCAAAAACTGTTAAAAGGGACAAAAAGGGTCACTATATACTGATAAAGGGATCAATTCAACAAGAATACAGAACAATTATAAATATATAAACACCTAACAGCAGATCTACAAAAATCTATGAGGTAAATATTGAAATATTTAAAGGGAGAAATAGATGGTTCTACATTAATAGTAGAAGACTTCAATATACCACTCTCAATAATGGATAGAACATCTAGACAGAAGATCAACAAAGAAACAGAAGACCTGAATGATGCCATGAACCAACTACACCAAACAGCCAACAGTAGCAAATGGGTCATTCTCCAGGATAGATCATATATTAGGTCACAAATCAAGTCTCAATAAATTGAAAAATAGTGAGATGTTAGAAGGTGTCTTCTCTGACCACAATGCAATGAAGCTAGAAACCAATAACGAGAGAGAATTGAAAAATTCACAAATATGTGGAAATCAAATACACCTGAACAACCAATGAGTCAAAGAAGAAATCAGAAGGGAAATTAGGAAATATTTTGAGGCAAATGAAAATGAAAACTCAACATACCGGACTTATGGGATGCAGGAAAGGTAGAGCTCAGAGGGAAATTATAGCTCTAAATGCTACATTAAAAAAGAAAATGGATAGATAGATGATATAGATAGATAGATAGATAGATAGATAGATAGATAGATAGATAGATAGATAGATAGATAGATGATGGATAATGGATAGATAGGCAGAGAGTTGGTGAATCTGCATTCATGGAGTGTGAGGATATGTTGGAGTTCTCTGTATGTGGTTTGTATTATTTTTGCAACTTTCATGAAAGTTTCAAATTATTTCAAAATAAAAAGTTAAAAAAAGAATAAAGATTGGGGAGTGAATGTGGCTCAAGCAGTTGAGCACCTGCTTCCCACATGGGAGGTCCCGGGTTCAGTCCCTAATGTCTCCTAAAAACAAACAACAAGCAAACAAATGGAAAAACCAACTCAGGGGAGCCAATGTGGCTCAGTGATTGAGAGCCGGCTTCCCACATACAAGGTCCAGGGTTCAATCCTCAGCCCCAGTACATCAAAACAAACAAAAAAAAAAGAATAAAGATCGTAGACCTAACCTCACAACTAAAGGATCTAGAAAAAGAAGAGCAAACTAAATCCAAAGTAAGCATAAGGAAGGAAATAAACATTAGAGTGCACATAAATGAAATAGAGAATAAAAAACAATAGAGAGAATCAACAAAACAAAAAGTTGTTTCTTTGAAAAGAGTAATAAAATCAACAAAATTTAGGAAGACTAACAGAAAAAAAAGAGGCCACAAATAACTAAAATCAGAAAATTTAAAAGGTAGACATTATTGATGCCACTGAAATAAAACGGATTATAAAATGATACTTTGAACAACTATATGCCAACAAATTAGATAACCAAGAAGAAATGGAAAAATTCCTATAAACACAAACTACCTACATTGACATAAGAAGAAATAGAAGATACCAACAAACCAATAACCAGTAAAGGGATTCAATCAGTAATCAAAAACTTCCCAACAAAGAAAAGCAGGACTTGGTGGCTTCACAGGGGAATTTCACAAAACATTCCAGGAAGAACTGACACCAATCCTGCTCAAACTCTTTCCAAAAAATTCTATGAGGCCAACATCATCCTCATTCCAAAGCCAAGTAAAGATACCGGAAGAAAAGAAAATTACAGAGTAACATACCTTATGAATGTAGATGCAACAATCCTCAACAAAATACTAGCAAATCAAATCCAACATCCTATTAAAAGAATTATACACAATGATCAAGTGGAATTTATTTCTGTATTCAAGATTGGTTCAACATAAGAAAATCAATTAATGCAATACACCACATTAACAGAATGAGGGGAATAAACACATGATCATCTCAATTGATGCAGAAAAGGTGTTTGACAAAATCCAGCATTCTAGGAATAGAAGGAAACTTCCTCAACATAAAAAAAGGAATATATGAAAAGCTCACAGCTAATATCCTACTTAATGGTGAAAGGCTGAAAGCATTTCCTTTAAGATCAGGAACAAGACAAGGATGCCCATTGTCACTACTGTTAATCAACATTGTACTGGAAGTTCTTGCCTCAGCAATTAGACAAGAAAAAGAAATAAAAGGCATCTGTATAAGTCAGGATTCTCTAGGGAAAGAACTGACAGGAGAGATCTGTTAATAGTATGACATTTTATAAAATTGCGTCACAAGACCTTGGGGATGCACAAGTCCAAATTCCACAGGGCAGGCTGCAAACCAGGGGCTCCAATGAAAGCTCTTAATGAGTTCCTAGGAGACACTGGCTGTCTGAAGTAGAGATTGGAATTCTCTCTCGCAATACTGAAATCACTTCCCCTTTTAAGGCTTTCAACTGATTGGATGTCACTCATTGCTGAAAGCAATCTCTTAGTTGATTGTAGATGTAACCAGCCATCTTTGCAATCAACTCACTAATGATTTAAAGTCCATGAAATACCCTTGTATTACAATTAGCCCAGTGCTTGCTTGACCAAACAACGAGGCACCATTACCTTGCTGAGTTGACACATTAGCCTAACCATCACAGTCCAACCCTTGTCAACTTGTCAGCCATACATCACCTTAAATTATATTTAGTCTCTAAATAAAAACAATAACAGATATATATATATATATATAGTTCCACCTAACAATATTCAACTGTCCTGCATACAATCGGAAATGCACTAATTCCTTCCAGAATAGGGTGCAAGTCCTTGGGTAATATTCACTCTTAAACTTAACATACTTAAATACTATGCGATGAAACTAATACAACTTATGTCACATGATGAGGGAAAAGGTTAGGGAAGAAAACAAGGATATTCATTTTATGAACATATACAAACATAGTCATAACAAAATAAGGAAGAAATATTCATGACCATTTCAGTCCTCGTTTCTGTAACTGGTCATGTCATCAAAGTTCATATTTATCACTACCTTTTTCCACTACCCATTCCATGTTTCCTTTACCTTCAGCAAGCATCTCAGCTGGCCATGGTTCTTTGCCTGGTGGGGTGACCCAAACTTTCATACCTGAAGATTCTGGGCCATTGTTAGTCCTCTTGGATTGGGTTGTTGCAATTTTCCATTGACTTTAATCACAGGCTATAGTAGTACTAAGAGATCCCCTAAGGGATCTCCTTTATTCCAGGCAAACTCTTCTTTACCTCCATTGTGTAGGTGCAGTCCTATTTCCCCTTGATTGTTAGAATCAGTCACCCCACCCAGTATAGTAATTCTCTTCTTTACCTGCTGATTCAGAGGCAAGAAGAGCCCAAAGTAGACAGGTGGCAGTCTTAACTCCAGTCCAATATAATCATTGTCATGTTCCTTGGTGGAAGCACTCCTCCTTTTGGACCTAAGACCTGTAGACCAGCAGAGCTTAATGTTGCAGGGACAGAAAGCAAAATTTTTCCTAGTGGATCACTACAGGAAATAGTGAGTGGTGTCACTCTCATTTCCACCCCTTGATTCCTGGGCCTGTCAATCCTGGTTATGGGAGAAACAGCACCATAGAGTGGATGCTGACTTAGATCATACACAGCCTCCTGGAGAACATTGCTCCAGCACTGCAAGGTATTGCCACCTAGTTGGTGCTATAACTGAGTCTTCAAAAGGCCATTCCTTGGGAAGTGGATGTGGCTCAAGTGGTTGGGCTCCCGTTTACCATATGGGAGGTCCTGGGTTCGATTCCTGGGGCCTCCTGATGAAGGCCAGCCAGCCCGCGTGGCGCAGTGAGCTAACAGCCCACACGGCACAGTAAGCTGGCACAGCAAGATGACGCAACAAAGGGAGACAAGCAGACACAGAAAAACACACACACAGTGAGCACAAGCAGCAAGGGGGGATAAATGAATAAATAAAATAAATCTTTAAAAAAAAAAAAAAAGGTAATTCCACCATTCTATCAATCCAGCTGCTTCAGGATGATTGGAACATGGTAAGACCAGTGAATTCCATGGGCATGTGCCCATTCCCGCACATCATTTGCTGTGAAGTGGGCTGCTTGATCAGAAGCAATGCTGTGTGGAATGCCACAGTGATGGTTAAGACATCCAGTTTGTCTCATTATGGATGGTAATTTTGGAAGAAGTATTGTGTGCAGGGAAGACAAATCCATACCTGGAGTATGTGTCTATTCAGTTAGAACAAATCACTGCCCCTTCTATGATGAAGTGGTCTAATGTAATCAACCTGCCACCAGATAGCAGGCTGATCACCTCGGGGAATGGTGCCATACTGGGGGCTGAATATGGGTCTCTGCTGCTGGCAGACTGGGCACTCAGCAGTGGCCATACCTAGGTCAGCCTTGGTGAGAGGAAGTCCATGTTGCTGAGCCCATGCATAACCTCCATCCCTACCACCATGGCCACTTTATTCATGAGCCCATTGGACAATGACAGGAGTGGCTGGGGAAAGAGGCTGAGTGCTAGCCACAGAGCAAGTCATCTTATGCATTTGATTATTAAAATCTTCCTCTACTGAAGTCACCCTCTGGTGAGCATTCATGTGGGACACAAATATTTTCAGGTTTTTTGCCCACCCAGAAAGGTCTATCCACATACCTCTTCCCCAGACCTCTGTCACCAATTTTCCAATCATGTTCCTTCCAAGTCCCTGACCATCCAGATTGGATGAGATGTCACTCATTGCTGACGGCAATCTCCTTAGTTAATTGTAAATGTAACCAGCCATCTATGTAATCAACTAACTGATGATTTAAAGTCCATGAAATGTCGTTGTATTACAATTCACCCAGTGCTTACTTGACCAAACAACTAGGTACCATTACCAGGCCAAGTAGACGCATTAGCCTAACCATCTCAGCTTCCAAAAGAAATGAATAGAAATGGTGAAATCACATCATAGTGTTTGTAACTAGCAGAGCTATTCTATGGGTAAGACAGTAGCTGAAAGGAAAGTCTAAGGTCATGTATATTACAGAAGGAAAGCTAAAAATGTGACAAGGGACTGTATAACATAGCGAAAACTCTTGTGAAATCTGAATATGAGTGATATTTCATATATTGCATGAGATTGTTTTTACAAAATATAAATACAAATAAACTAGAGAGATGGAAACAGAATAGCAGTGATGTATGGCAGGGGAAGTAAAAAAAAAAATGGTACAAGGGCATTTGCTCCTTTCAGCTACTGCATTTAGAAATGAGGCCTATGTGAGCTGCCGTTTCTTGGAAATGTATAATGGCATGAAGTTACTGGTATTTTTTAAATTCTTGACATGTTTTTCTGATGTGAAAAATAGGTGTTTTAACATCCCATATTGTTTTATCCACCCAGCCCAGGAAAAAACTTGCATTCCTATCTGAGTAGAATATGGATACTATGGTGATACATGGGGAAAATATAATTAATGTAATTTATATACTACAGTTAATAATATTGTAATATTTTTCTAGCAAAAGCAAATAAGGTACTATATCAATGCTAAAGGTTAAAAAAAATATGGGGCTTAGTTTTATGAGCTATGAATATGATTAAGCATCTTTTTTCTTTTCATTTTCTTCATTAACAAGGAGACTTTGATCATGTCATTTAACCGATATGTGCTCATTCGTGTATCTTTCTGAACACTGGAGGAACAGGTGAGTTTGTTTTGGGGATTAGATAAGATAAAAGTACCTGGACAGAACTTATTTGGTGTAATGCTGCCATAACTTCTTGAGCTGCCTTTTGTCTGTTGTTTTATTTTTTGAATTTGAAATAAAGCTTGAATAAAATTAAAAAGGCATCCAAAATAAGTAAAACTTTCTCTGTTTACAGATGATATAATCTTATACACAGAAAATCAAAAAAATCCACAAAAAAGTCCCTAGATCTAATAAATGAATTCAGCAAAGTAGTAGGATACAAGAGCAACACCCAAAAATCAGTGGTGTTTCTATACACAAGGAATGAACAGTTAGAAGAAGAAATCAAGGAAAAATTTCTATTCACAGTAGCAACTAAAAGAATCAACTATCTAGGGATAAATCTAACCAAGTATGTAAAGGACTTGTGCACAGAAAACTTCAAAACATTGCTAAAAGAAAACAAAGAAGACCTATATAAATGGAAGACCTAAATAAATGGAATAGTCTCTTCAACAAATGGTGCTGGGAAAACTGGATCTCCATTTGCAAAAAATAAATAAATAAAGAAGGAAGTAGGACTGCTACCTCACATCTTACACAAAAATCAACCCAAAATGGGTCAAAGACATAAATATAAGAGCTAGAGCTATCAAACTCCTGGAGAAAATCATAGAAAAGCATCTTCAGGACCTTATGTTAGGCAATAGTTTCTTAGACTTTACACCCAAAACACAAGCAACAAAAGAAATGATAGATAAATGGGACCTCATAAAAATTAAAGACTCTTGTGCTTAAAAGGACTTTTTCATGAAAATAAAACGCCAACCTATATAATGGGAGAAAACATTTGAGATCACATATATGATAAAGGTTTAATATCCAGAATTTATAAGGAAATCCTTCAACTTAACAACAAAAAGACAAACAACCCAATTTTTAAAATGGGCAAAAGACCTGAATAAACATCTCCCCAAAGAAGATAAATAAATGTCCAGAAAGCACATAAAAAGATGTTCAACCTCATTAGTTACAGGGAAATACAAACCAAAACCACAATGAGACACCATTTTACACACATTAGAATGGCTGCTATTAAAAATGGAAAATAAAAAGTGTTGAAGATGATGCAGAGAAATAGGAACACTCAATCATTGCTGGTGGCAATGTAAAATGGTACAGCTGCTGTGGAAGAGCTTGGCAGTTCCTCAGAAAGCTAAGTGTAGAACTACCATATGACCCAGCAATCCCACTACAAGGTACATACCCAAAAGAATTGAAAGCAGGGACTCAAACAGGTATTTGCACACCGATGTTCATAGCGGCATTATTCACAATTGCCAAAAATGGAAGCAACCCAATTGTCCAACAACTGATGAATGGATAAATAATAGATGGTTTAAACATACAAAGGATTTTTTTTCAGCCATTAAAAGGAATGAAGTCCTGATACATCCAACAACATGGATGAACCTTGAAGACATCATGTTGAGTGAAATAAGCCAGACACAAAAGGACAACTATTGTATGATCTCACTGATTTGAAATAATTAGAATAAGCAAACTTATAGAGTCAGAACCTAGAATATCAGTTACCAGGGATGGGGTGGGATAAGGAATGGGAACTTAAGGCTTAAAATGTACAGCGTTCCTATTTGGAATGATAGAAATATTTTGGTAATGGATGGTGGTGATGGCAGCACAACATTGTGAATGTAATTAACAGCACTTAAATATATATCTGAATGTGATTAAAAGGGGAAATTTTAGATTGTATATATTGTAACAGAATAATTTTTTTAAATTCAGGGAACTACACTACACAGTGAACCCTAAGTTAAACCATGGAGTATAGTTAATAGTACAATTATTAAAAATGTGCTATCATCAGTTGTAACAAGTGTTCCACACCAATGCAAGGTGTTAATAATAGGGTGGTATATGGGAATCTTGTATTCTATGCATGATTGTTCTGTAAACCCACAACTTCTCCAATAAAGAAAGGAAAGAAAAAACATAAGAAGAAATAGATGATCTCAATAGACTAATAAGTTAAGAGATTAAATCAGTCATCATCAGTTCAAAAAACTGAAGAGAAGGGAACACTCCCTACTAATTCTATGAGGCCAACATCACCCTCATAATAAAGCCAGATAAAGTTATCACAAGAAAAGAAAATTACAGACCAATATCCTTTATGAATATAGATGCAAAAATTCTCAACAAAATACTAGCAAACTGACCTCATCAGCACATTTAAAGAATCATATACCTTGATCCAGTAGGATTTATCCCAGGTATGCAAGGGTGATTCAACATAAGAAAATTAATTAATGTAATAGACCACATTAATAGAACAAAGGAAAAAAACACAATCATCTCAACTGAGGCAGAAAAGGCATTTTACAAAATCCAGCACCCCTTGATAAAAACCATCAGAAAACTAGAAATAGAAGGAAACTTCCTTGACATGATAAAAAACATAAAAGAAAAACTCATATCTAAAATCATACTTAATGGTGAAAACAGAAATTTTTCTCTCTATAGTAGGAACAAGACAAAGATGCCAACTGTCACCACTGTTATTCAACATTGTACTGGAACTTCCAGCCAGAGCAATTACGGAAGAAAAAGAAATAAAACGCATCCAGATTGAAAAGAAATAAGTAAAACTTTCCCTATTTGCAGATGATATAACCCTACACATAGTAAATCCAAAATATCCACAACAAAGCCCCTAGAGTTAATAAATAAATTCAGCAAAGTGGCAGGGTACAAGAGCAACTCCCAAAAATCAGTAGTGTTTATATACATAAGAAACAAACAGTTGGAAAAAGAAATCAAAGAAAAATTTCCATTCACAATAGCAACTAAAAGAATCAACTATCCAGGAATAAATCTAACCAAGGATGTAAAAGACTTGTATACAGAAAACTACAAAATATTGCTAAAATAAATCAAAGACCTACATAAATGGAAAGACATTCTATCTTCCTGGATTGAAAGACAAAACATCATTAAGAAGCCAATTCTACCCAACATGATTTACAGATTCCACACAATCTCAATCAAAATTCCAACACCCTTCTTTGCAGAAATGAAAAAGCCAATCATCACATTTATATGGAAGGATAAGGGGCCACTTACTTGTCAGTCACCTTGTGAAAAAAAGAAAATTTGGAGAACCCACACTTCCTGATTTTAAAACTTATTACAAAGCTACAGTAATCAAAACAGCATGGTACTGGCCCAAGGACATACATATAGACCAATGAAATTGAATTGACAGTCTTGAAATAAACTCTCATATCTATGGCCAATTGATTTTTTAAAGAGTTAAATGTAAAGAAAAATCACACTCAAGATAAGAGTGTGAGCGTGCTTAAGAGGGATATGCGCTTATGGCCAATTGACTTTTGGCATGGGTGCCAAGTCCACTATAAGAAGAAAGAATAGTCTCTTCAAATGTTGTTGGGAAAACTGGATATCTATATGCAAAAGACTGGAGTTGGAGCCCTACCTCACACAATATACAAAAATCAACTCAAAATGGATCAAAGATCTAAATATAAGAACTAAAACTATAAAATTCCTAGACAAAAACATAGAGTAACATTTATGTAATCTAAGTATCTTTAAAAAACATATTAAAAAATAAAAAAACATAAGGAAGCATCTTCAGGACCTTGTGTTAGGCTGCATCGAGAAACTTAAACACGAAAGCATAATGACAACCTAAAAAATGGGAGAAAATATTTGGAAACTGCATATGTGATAAGGGCTTAATATCCAGAATATATAAAGAAATGCTACAACTCAACAACAAAGACAACCCAACTTAAAAGGGGTCAAAAGACTTGAATAGACATTTCTCCAAAGAAGATGTACAGATGGCCAAAACGCACATGAAAAGGTGCTCAACATCATTAGCCATTAGGGAAGTGCAAATCAAAACCACAATGAGATCCCATTTCACACACATTAGAATAGCCTACTTTTCAAAAGAAAAGGAAAAGAAGTGTTGGTGGGCAGGGACTCACAGAGAAAATGACATGGTAAAGGAGAAAGTTGGGATTTTTATGTGGCGCCTGGGGAAGTAAGGACACAGAGAAGGAGGACACAAGGGAGTTTAATGCTGGAGCCAGGGGAAGTGAATACACAGAGAAGCAGATACCTGAGGAAAGAGAGAAGGCTCCATTAGACACGGCGGAGGCCCCGGGAAGAGAGACGAGCTAATTGCCTGATAGTTTAGGGCTGGTCTTGTGGAGAGAACAGAGCAGCTGAGCCCAGAGAGAAACAAGCCCCAGGGAGAGTTGAGATTTATCCCAGCCTACAGTTGATATCAGAAGAAGCTGAGACCATGGAGCCTTAAGGGGAAGAGGAAGCCTGAACCCTTGCAGACATCGGCTGCCATCTTGCTCCAACACGTGGCAACAGACTTTGGTGAGGGAAGTAACTTATGCTTTTTGGCCTGGTAACTGTAAGCTTCTACCCCAAATAAATACCCTTTTATAAAAACCAACAGATTTCTGGTATTTTGCATCAGCACCCCTTTAGCTGACTAACACAGTATGTGTGAAGTAAATTTACACTCCTTTTACCATTAACACCCACCAAAAACACTGGAATATTTTTTTCAGTGGAGGAAACTCTGGGAGAACAGAAGACTTGTCCAATATCACAGCTTGTAAGTGCCTCAACTGGGATTTGTACTTAGATCTGCTGACACTTAATGTCATAGCATAGCTGCCTTAGGAACAATTTTAGCAAAACCAAACAAAACCCCAAAAATATTAGTTATTCTGAATGTATAGTATACCCCACTAACTCTGTTCACAAAGCAACAGGCTTCACATTAAATAGAAGCCCCCTTTAAAAAAAAGACAAGAAGAAAGGAAGAATAGGCAAGAAGACACACAGCAACACAATTTTGGAAGCTTGAACACAGAGACAGACAAGTAGTAATTGACCTAGCAGACTAAAGAAAATCAAATCCCAAGCCAGCAGCAGAGATATTGAAAATCAGCTAATATGCTTCTCAGAATTCTCAAAAACACAAAATGGCAACATCAGATAGCTCTGGAACTTGAGGAGGAAGAAGAAGAGGAAGAGGGGAGAAAGGGGAGGGGAGGATGAGGAGGAGGAGAAAGGAAGAAAAAGAAAGCAGAGGAGAAGAAGAAGATGACCACGAGGAGAAGGAAGAGAAAAGGAGAAGGAGGAGGAGAGGGTAGAGGGAGAGGAAAAAAAGAGGAAGCAGCAGCAGCAATTGGATCCCCAAATTGTCTCCCTAACATCACATTCCTGGGAGACTGGCCTCCACCAACTCAGCAGATCTGGAGTTTACTGTCTGAAGGGGATATGTACAAGAGGGTATCTTGAATGGAAGAGACCAAATACAGTTAAAAACAGACTATCCTACCTAAACCAAGAAGATTTGATGGCTAGATGAAATGTGATTGCTGAGCACAGAGCCAAGCTGATCTCCACTCCCCAACTCCTAGCAGTCAGACCTTTACCCTCCAGGCTGGAGACTGAAAACCTCTTTTTTCTCTCACCTACTGTGAATCTGGCCAAAGAGGAAGGATCTGAAGACAACGACATCAGGCATTTCCAAATAAATAGCCCACTGTCTCTTATATAAAGTTGTCAAACCCTATTAATGAGCTCAGATCAGCTTCTTAGTCCCAGCCGTTAATCATGAGTAGACAGCAAAGGATGGCCAGATATCTAAAGAAAGCTTCTAATTTGTAAAACAGACCAGAAGGAATAGAAAAGGCAACTTGGGGAGGGCGGGGAGCCTATGTAGGAGAAGAAAACCTAAAAAGAAAGAAAGTTATTGATGTCAGAAAGAATGTTAGAATGCTACCAAAAAACCAACATACAGAGAAAGAAAAAAAAAGAGTGCTTGCAAATTAAAAACATGATTGCAGAAATAAATAATCCATAAAAGGGCTAGAAGATACAATTGAAGAAATTTCCCCAAAGTACAGCAAAGAGACAAAGAGGCAAAATAAGAGAGAAATAATCAATGTAGGAGGTCCAACATCTGAATACAAGGAGTTCCAGAAAGAGGAAATAACAAAACAGAGGGGTTTAGTTCATCACCAAAATTATTTAAGAAAATTTTAGAAAATAGTGGATTAAAAGAAAGAAATTAAGAGAAAGTTTCTGTTAGAAACTATTCACCAGAATGAATAAAAATATATACACATAGCATCTATGATTCTGAAATCATTGTGGAATGTCAGATACTGGGGACAAAGAAAAGATTCAACACATTTCTAAAGATTAAAAAATTAAGTCATTTAGGAAGGATCAAGAAACAAAATGGCTTTTTATTTCTCAAAAGCAATACTGGATGCAAGACAATAATGACTCAATGTTTAAAAAAAAAAAATTATTCCCATAGTAGAAGTCTATATCCAGGCAAACTATAAACCAATAATAAAAGCATATTTAGACATTCATGGTTTAAAACACTTGCTTCCCATATACCCATTCTCCTGGGAGACAGGAGACTCAGTTGTACATCAAGCATAGAGGGCATCCAGTCAAGATTAGAGTACTGTGGGTCAAGAGACAAGACTGTTGAAAGCTGTCATCACCAAGAGCTCCATTACCAATATACTGTGTTTTTAACCAAAGGGAGAATTACTGGGTGAGTGTGATGCAGATTCTCATGAGCCATGAAGTTCCTACTCCCCTCCTGGAACAGCTAAGGACACTCATTTTACCCTCAAAAATGTTCTTCTTTGACTTATTTCTAATATCTACAGGTAGGTCATGTTGAGCTTAAATCAGAAAAGACAGAGTAGCCCACTCCCCAACCATATTTTGCTAGAGGTTCAGAAACTGACTCACCTATAGTACTGCCAAAAGTCCCAACTATGGTGACCCTTCCTTTCCTAGGACTCACTCTGGACCCTGCTCAGTGACTTCCCCAGCCACAGAAGGGGCTCTTCAGGAAGATGAATTCAGACTATGTCCCAGAGACTCTGTTTAGCCTATCTTCACTTATGAAAGAGGGTATGAAAATTATGTATAGTTTCAAAAAAACAATAAACACCCATTTACCCACCACCCAGATAATAGAATAGAATACTTCCTGTATCTTCTCTGTACCTATCTCGATTTGATACCTTTCACTCACCATGGAGATAAATACTTTCTAACTTCTCTATTAATCATTCCCTTGCTTTTCTTTAGTTTCACCTCCTGAGTAAACACTGCTATTTAATTTTTTTAAATGTTCAACATCAGGAAGAAGATGTGGCTCAAGCAATTGGGCACCCGTCTCCCACATGGGAGGTCCCAGGTTTGGTTCTCGGTGCCACCTAAAGAAGACAAGCAGATGCCACAATGAGCAAATGCCGCAACCAGCAGACTCCACAACCAGCAGACACCTCAGATGCCGCAACTAGCAAAAGCCACAACTGCCGCAATGAGCAGATGACGCAACCAGCAGATGACGCAACCAGCAGATGACACAATCAGCAGGGAGTGGAAGTGGTTCAAACAGTTGGGCACTTGCCTCCCACATGGGAGGTCCCAGGTTTAGTTCCCAGTGCCTCCTAAAGAAGACAAGCAGACAATGAGCAGACAGACGAGGGGGAAGCAGAGGGGAAGGGGCAGAAATAAAAATAATATTAAACGAACAAAAAAAAAGTGTTCAACATCACTCGTGATTAGGTATATGTAAATCAAAACTACAATGACATATCATTTCACACCTATTAGACTGACTGTTATTAAAAGTCGGAAAACTACATGTTGCAGAGGATATAGAGATATGGGAACACTTATTCACTGTTGGTAGGAACGTAGAATGGTACAGCCAGTGTGGAAGACTGTTTGGCATTTCCTAAGGAAGCTGAATATAGACTTGCCATGGGACCCAGCAATACCATTGCTAGGTATATACCCAGAAGAACTGAGAGCAGTGACACGAATAGATGTCTGCACATCGATGTTCACAGCGGCATTATTCATGATAGCCGAAAGTTGGAAACAACCCAAGTGTCCATCAACTGATGGATGGATAAACAAATTGTGGAGTATACACAAGATGGAATATTATGCAGTGGTAAGAAGAAATGAAGACATGAAACATATGACAATATGGATGAACCTGGAGGACATTATGTTGAGTGAAGCAAGCCAGACACAAAAGGACAAATACTGCATGACTGCCCTATTATGAACTAAATATATTATGTGAAATATAAATATATTATGTGAAATATAAATATGGGTAGAATTGCATATATAAGACTGCTTTGCTTTGAAGCTAAACAAATGAAAGTTAATACTACAAAATGTTAGTATCAGACAAAAAAAAAACATTATACTAAGTGAAGGAGACCGGACACATAGTACTACATATTGTATGATTCCATTTATACAAAATTTAAACATAAATCAGTTTATAAAGATGAAATTAGATTAGTGTTTATGTAGGTCTGAGTAATGAATGCTAAGGGGTGTGGAATCTTTCTTTTTGGAGTAATGAAATTGTTCTAAAATTTTTGAGATGATGAATGTACAACATTGGGATTATACTAAAAGCCATTGATTACACACTTTGGATAGCTCATATGGTATGTGAATATATCTAAATAAAACTGCTTAATAAACAAATAAATAATGGTGCAAGAATAGCCAGAAACAGCAGCTATGTACAGCAAGGGAAACAGAGAGAGATTGATAGGTGAGGAATGTTCTTGTTTGTTAGTCTGTTTTTTGTTTATTATTATTATTGAAATAATGAAAATGCTCTAATAATGATTGAAATGATGAATGCACAACCTTGTAATTATACCAAATACCATTGATTGTACACTTAGAATGAACAGTATGCTTTATTTTTTTAATTAAAGATTTATTTTGTTTATTTCTCCCCACCCCCTCATTGTTTGCACTTGCTGTATCTGTCTTCCTTGTTTCTTTTAGGAGGTACTGGGAACCAAACCCGGGACCTCTGATTTGGGAGGGAGGCACCTAATCACTTGAGCCACCTCCGTTCCCCACTTTGTTGTTTTTCCGCTCTTGTTTTTTCTTCTTGTGCCTCTTGTTGTGTCATCATGCTGCATCAGCCGGCCACACCTGCCCATTGCGTCAGCTCGCTGTCTTGCTCATCTTCTTTAGGAGGCACTGGGAAGCTCTACTCCCTACTTTTGTTGTATCTCTCATTGTTTTTTCTTCTTGTCTCTTGCTGTGTTATCTTGTTGCATCAGCTTGCCGCACCTGCCCGTCACGCCAGCTCGCTGTCTTCTTTAGGAAGCACCAAGAATCCAACCAGGGACCTCTCATGTGGTAGGCAGGAGCTCAATCACTTGAGCCACATCCGCTTCCTGCTTTATTAATATGTATCAATAAAACTGATTTGTTTCTTAAAAATCTAAATAGCAAGCACAAACCCAGTGATGTTAAAAAACAACAAAGACAATATTGTTATTGTTAGAAGTCTCCCATTTTTACAAGTTTTGATAAGATCCTCCTGATGGCAATGGGAAAAAATAAAGTAGTAATAAAGGGTTGTCCTGATTTCATTTTGACCCACAGACAGGGAGTAAATAGTCACAAACCTGGTTCTAAAAGCAGCAGCCATTTATTTGATAAATGGATATTAAGTACCAAAGAATAGGGTTTAGCACCAAAAAAGAGTAAGCTTAAATATGCTAAAACAGGAGGATTCTGGGGGAGCAGCATAGTTTTGAATCAACCCAAGTCCCTCCATTAAAAACAGACAGAGCAATGAGGGTAACAAGACCAAAGACTCACTGACAACATCTACAATAAAACTAGGCATCCGCATGAACCAAGCATGAGGGGATGGGTACATACTTCTGACAGCTATATACCCATGTGATATCAGTAGCTGCACAAGAACCAAAGAGAAGGCAATTAGGCCTCTAAGAGTCCTCAGGACAGCAGAATTCCCAAATTGTCAACAGACACTCACTGTGTAGTGGCCCAGTCTGAAAACAGTAGATTAAGCAAGGAAGGGGCTCTGCAGGCGACAGGATCTAATAGTGACAGAACAGACTCTAAACTCTAAAAACTAACAAACCAAAGGCTACCTTTCCATAATAAAACTTCTGTGCTGAGAAGAAACTGCTGGAAATAGAATTCAAAATAGATTCAAAGGCACCAATATGTGCATATGATTGTGGTTGAAAGGGACAGTTTAGGGCTGTATATGTCAATCTAAGGAAAGCTAAAGGACGCGGCATGGGACTGTAAAGCATAATGAATTATGGACGAGTGTGGTTAATAGAATAAATATAAGAATGTTCCTCAATGAATCAGAAAATGATTCAGAAAAAGTGTACATTAATGTGGCAGTTTGATACAGTTATAAATTCCAAAAATAGATACTGGATTATGCTTGTAAACTGGTCTGTTCATCTGGGCATGATAAAGTTATGATTAGGGCTTTGACTGGGCCATGTCAGTAGGGTGTTGAGCCCCGCCCTTTGGTGGGTGGGGTCTCAAAGATAACAGACATGGCGAAGGACAGAGTTGGAGTTTTGATGTTGGAGTTCTGATGCCGAGTGTTAATGCTGGAGCCCAGGGGGGTAAGAACAAAGAAGACCTTGGTCGTGAGGAAGGAGAGAAGGCTCCGGGAAAAGAGACAAGCTGTTCACCTGACAGTTCACAGCTGGCTTTGTGCAGAGAGGCAAAGCCTAGAGAGCCTCATAGTCTACAGCTGACCTTGGGGAGGAAACAGAGGAGCTGAGCCCAGAGAGAAACGCAGTCCCGGGAAAAGAGGAACCCAAGAAGCCCGAACCCTGGCAAACGTCGGCAGCTGCCTTGCTCCAACACGTGACAACAGACTTTGGTGAGGGAAGAAACTTATGCTTTATGGCCTGTAACTATAGGCTTCTACTCCAAATAAATACCTTTTATAAAAACCAACCGACTTCTGGTATTTTGCATCAGCACCCCTTTGGCTGACTAATAAATTAATATTACAAGATGTTAATAATAGGGTGGCTTGGGGCAAAAATACACCTAAAGCAAACCATGGACTGTAGTGAATAGTAATATATTAATATTTATTCATCAATTGAAAAAATAGAGAATTATGCTAAGTAAAAGAAACCAGACACAAAGTACCGCATATTGTTTGACTCCATCCTTATAAATTGTATATATAAATAAATTTATAGAGATGGAATTAGATTAGCAGATACGTAAGGCAGGGGAAGGATAGAGGGATTGAGAGGTGACTGCTAAGGGGTAGGGGGTTTTTCTTTTTGGAGTAAGGAAAATGTTCTAATATTGATTGTGGTGATGAATACACAAGTCTGTGATTATACCAAAAGACAATGAATGAACACTTTAGATGGATTGTATGGTAGGTGAATATGTCTCAATAAAATTGCTTTAAAAAATAATGCACCCCTCAAAAAAAAGATGCAAAGGAAAAAGAAAGTCAAAATAAAAGTAGAGGAGGCAACTAAAGAAAGCAGATCTCAGAAGGTACAAGGCCATACATTTTTATCACTTGAAATGAATCAGGCTGAAAAGCAGAAAGTACAAAAGACATTTTAAAGGTGAAAATACCTAAGACAGCTATGGGACACCATCAAGCACACCAATATATGTATTATAGAAGTCTCAGAAGGAGAAGAAAGAGACAAAAGGCTAAAAGGAATAATCAAAGAAATAATGACGTGAACTTCCTAAACTTAGCAAAAGGCATGAATATGCACATCCAAGAAGCTCAGAGAACACCAAACAGGATAACCATGAAGAAAAATACACCCTGTCATATGTTGATTACACTATCAAAGACAAAGGACAAGGAGAGAGTTCTGAAAGTTGTAAGAGAAAAGCAATGTGCTATGTAAAAGGGAATCTAAAAAAAAAAAAAAAAAGAAGAGAGTCTCAATTAGATTGAGTGCTGATACAAATAAATAAATTTGACACAAGGGGGAGGAAAAAACTTAAACAGCTCAATATTAATTAAAGAAATTTAACTTGAAATTTAAAAACCTTCTCACAAAAAAATACTCCAGGCCCCAACGGTTTCAATGGTGAATTTTATCAGAAATTTAAAGAAAAAATAATATAATTTCTACGCATACTTTTTCAGAAAATAGAAAAAAGGAGAACACTTCCTGACTCATTTTATGAGGCCAATATTACTTTGATTCCAAAACCAGAGAGATATCACAAGAAAAGAAAACAATGGACCGATATCTCTCATGAACATACATGCAAATGTCCTAATCAAAATATTAGCAAATTGGGGGCAGATATGGCTCAAGCAGTTGAGCTACTGCCTCCCACATGGGAGGTCCCAGGTTCAGTTCCAGTGCCTCCTGAAAAAATAAAAACAAAACAACAAGCAAATCAAACAAAAACACCAATGCAGGGGAATTCCGGGAATATGGCGGACTAGAAAGACACAGGACTCTCTTCTCCCCCAGATAAATAGCTAGAGGAAAGGGTGTTCAGCCTGGAAAAAGATCTTCTAGGGTTTAAGACACCAGGCAAAGGCTGGACACAGCCCAAAGGAGAGAGGGACAAAGGAGAGGAATCGCAACCACAGAACTGCAAATTGAAACCAGCAGCTGCTGCCGGCACCTTCCCCCACACTAAAGACACTTTTCTGGGCCTGCCGCTACAGACAAAGGGGATTCCAGAGATTCACCACCCCAGGAAAGAGGAGAGAGAGGGATACAGCCTAAAGCTGACTCAGCTTTTGACTCACAAATTTGGTCTGCTGTGTCCCAGAAGCCCTTCCAGAATGGGTGGGGCCGTGCCATTGTTTGCCTTAGGAGCCAGAAACTGGCTAAACCCTCCCAATCTCCTCTACTAACCAGAACTCATTGTTGAGGACACAGAGGGGAGTAGAATTACTTACTATCCAGGAAAAGGGAGGGGCTGCCAGAGAAGGCTAGAGGACTGTCTCTGTCTCTGTCTCTAAGAAAGTTTGAATTACAAGGCTCTTAGCCTCCAGGCAGGAAGCTCTATCACATTGATCCCTTCTGTGTTGCAATAAACACACTCCAACCAGGAATTGAAATGAGAGCTGCAAAGAGTACCATCTGCTGGCAGACCAAGGAAGTATAAGTGAGAAAATTAAAAATAAGTAAAAGAGGTTTTTTCCAGCCTTTATAGCTTCCCTCCCCAAGGAAGTGGGTCTGCAACCAATTACTGGGTCCAGAGTCCAGTTTTGAGGAACTAGCAGGGACAATCCTAACAATCCAGGTTGAACCAGGAATCAAAGAGCAGTGGTAACACACAGCCTCCCACCACTAAATCCCTACAAAAGAGAAAGAAACTGAGCATCTAAGTAAACAACATCCTAATCAGATGCCTAGACATCAGCAAAAAATTACAAGTCATACTAAAAAAATGGGAGACATGGCCCAAGAAAAGGAATACATCAAAGCCCCAGAAGAGACACAGGATTTGAGAAAACTAATGAGCAAGATGCGTACAAATTTCCAAAATCAAATTAATGAGTTGAAAGACAACATGGCTTAAGAGATAAATGATATCAAGAAGATATTGAGCGAGCGCAAAGAAGAATTTGAAATCCTGAACAGAAAAGTAACAGAGCTCATGAGAATGAAAGACACAAAGGTGAGATCAAAAACACATTAGAGGGGACGGATGTGGCTCAAAGGGTTAGGCATCCATCTCCCATATGGAAGGACCTGGGTTTGATCCCCGGGACCTCCCGGTAAAAATAAATTAATTAAATTAAATTAAAAAAATAAAAAACACATTAGAGACATACAACAGCAGACTTGAAATGATAGAAGAAAGAAAAAGTGATACTAAAGACAGAACAGCTGAAATTAAAGAGAGAAAAGAATGGAAATAAATTGAGCAAGGGCTCAGGGAGTTGAATGACAACATGAAATGCAACAACATACATGTAAATGGGCGTTCAAGAAGGAGAAGAGAAAGGAAAAGGAACAGAAAGAGTATTTGAGGAAATAATAGCTGAAAATTTCCCAACTCTCACACGAGAAATTAACCTACATGTCCAAGAAGTGCACCGTACCACAATCAGACTAAATCTGAAGAGACTACTTTAAGACACATACTACTCAGAATGTCAAATGTCAAAGATAAAGAGAATATTCTCAGAGCAGCAAGGGAAAAGCAAACCATCACATACCAGGGATGCAAAATAAGAATTAGCATGGAATTCTCTTGAGAAACCATGGAGGCGAGAAGACAGTGGTATGATACAATTAGAAAACTGAGAGAAAAACTGACAGCTGAGAATTCGTTATCCAGCAAAATTGTCCTTCAAATATGAAGGTGAGTATAAAATATTCACAAACAAACAGAAAAAGAGAGTTTGCAAAAAAAGAATCCACCTTTGCAGGAAATATTAAAGAAAGCCTTAGAACGTGAAGGAAAAAGACAGGAGAGAGAGGCCTGGAGGAGAGTATAGAAGAAAGAATAGAGAAAGGATAACCAAAAGAGTAAAAGGACAAAAAATATGATATGACATATGAAAACCAAAGACTAAAATGGTGGAAGTAAATGATGCATTTACAGTAATATCATTGAATGTGAATGGATTAAACTCCCCAATCAAAAGATACAGGCTGACAGAATGGATTAAAAAACATGAGCCATCCATATGCTGCTTACAAGAAACTCATCTTAGACCCAGGCATACAAACTGGCTGAAAGTGAAAGGTTAGAAAAAGATACTCCATGTAAATAGTAACCAAAAAAGAGCAAGGGTAGCTATATTAATATCAGACAAAACAGACTTTAAATGCAAAAATGTTATAAGAGATACAGAAGGCCATTATATATTAATAAAAGGGACAATCCACCAGGAAGGTATAGCAGTCATAAATATCTATGCACCAAAATACATGAGACAAACTCTGGCAAAACTGAAGGGAGAAACAGACATCTCTACAATAATCACTGGAGACTTCAATACCCCACTCACATCATTAAATAGAACAACTAGATAGAAGATCAACAAGGAAACAGAACTTGAATAATATGATACAAGAGTTAGAACTAACAGATATACACAAAATGCTGCATCCAAACTCAGCGGGTTATACATTCTTCTCGGGTACCCACGGATCTTTCTCCAGGATAGACCACATATTAAGTCACAATGTGGCTCTCAATAAATATAAAATACCTGAAATTATACAAAGCACCTTTTCAGATCACAATGGAATGAAACTGGAAATCAATAACAGACTGGAAATCGGAAATTCACAAACGTGTGGAGGCTGAGCAGCATACTACTAAATAATAAGTGGGTCAAAGAAGAAATTGCAACTGAAATCAGTAAATATATTGAGACAAATGAAAATGAGAACACTGCTTATCAAAACTTATGGGATATAGTAAAGGCAGTCTTGAGAGGGAAGTTTATAGCCCTAAAAGCCTATATTAAAAAAGAAGAAAGAGCTAAACTCAAAGATTTAACTGAACAACTAGAGAAACTAGAAAAAGAACAGCAAACCAATCCAAAGCAAGCAGAAGTAAAGAAATAAGAAAGATTAGGAAGAAATAAATGAAATTGAGAACAAAAAAACAACAGAAAAAAATCAACAAAACCAAAAGCTGGTTCTTTGAGAAGATCAATAAAATTGAGAAGGCCCTAGTTATCTTAAGAAAGGGAAAAAGGGAGAAGATGCAAATAAATACAATCAGAAATGAAAAGGGGGAAGTTACAACTGACCCCACAGAAATAAAAAGGATCATAAGAAGATATTATGAGAAACTGTATGCCAACAAACTAGACAACCTATATGAAATGGACAAACTCCTAGAAATGCACAAACAACCCACACTGACGCTACAAGAAATACAAAAACTTAACAAACCAATCACATTAAGGAAAGATTGAATCTGTCATCAAAAATCTCCTAGCAAAGAAAAGTCCAGGACCAGATGGCTTCACAGGTAAATTCCAAGCATTTAAAAAAGAATTAACATCAATCCTGTTAAAGTCTTCAAAAAACTTGAAGAGGAGGGAAAATTACCCAACATATTTCATGAAGCCAGCATCACCCTAATACCAAAGCCAGATACACTACAGAAAAGAAAATTACAGACCAATCTCTCTAATGAACATAGATGCAAAAATTTTCAACAAAATACTTGCAAATAGAATCCAACAGCATATCAAAAGACTTATACATCACGACCAAGTGGGATTTATTCCTGGTATGCAAGGCTGGTTCAACATAAGAAAATCAATCAATGTAATGCACCACATTAACAAATTGAAGGAAAAAAACACACGATCATCTCAATCAATGCAGAAAAGGCATTCGACAAAATCCAGCATCCTTTCTTGATAAAAACACTTCGAAAGATAGGAATAGAAGGGAAATTCCTCAATATGATAAAAGGCATATATGAAAAACCCACAGCCAACATCGTACTCAATGGGGAAAGGTTGAAAGCTTTCCCTCTAAGATCCGGAATAAGACAAGAACGTCCATTGTCACAACTGTTATTCAATATTGTACTAGAAGTTCTAGCTAGGGCAATTAGACAAGAAAAAAAAATTAAAGGCATCCAAATAGGAAAAAAGGAAGTAAAACTCTCACTGTTTGCAGATGACGTGATCCTGTATTTAGAAAATTCTGAAGTATTCATGACTAAGCTACTTGAGCTAATAAATGAGTTCACCAAAGTGGCAGGATACAAGATCAACACACAAAAATCAGTAATGTTTTTGTACGCTAGTACTGAACAATCTGAGGAGGAAATCAGGGGGAAAATTCCATTCACAATAGCAACAAAAAGACTCAAATACCTAGGAATCAATTTAACCAAAGAAGTATAGGACCTATATGCAGAAAACTACAAAACAATGCCAAAAGAAATTTAAAAAGACCTAAACAAATGATAAGACATTCCACGTTCATGGATTGGAAGAATAAATATCTTGTAGACATCACACTTACCAAACTAATTTATAGATTCAATGCAATACCAACCAAAATTCCAACAGCCTACTTTACAGAATTAGAAAAGGCAATTACCAAATTCATTTGGAAGGGAAAGTAGACCTGAATAGCCAAAAGCACTCTAAAACAGAAGAGCAACATGGGAGGAATTTCACTGCTTGACCTTGAAACATATTACAAAACTACAGTGGTCAAAACAGCATGGTATTGGCATATAGATAGACACATCGATCAATAGAATAGAATTGAGAACCCAGAAATAAACCCTCACCTATACAGTCAACCGGTTTTTGATAAACCTACAAAGTCCATGTTAATGGGACAAAACAGTCTCTTCAACAAATGGTGTTGGGAGAACTGGATATCCATAACCAAAAGAAGGAAAGAGGACCCCTATCTCACTCCCTATACAAGAATCCACTCAAAATGGATCAAAGACCTAAACATAAAAGCCAGGACCATAAAACTACTGGAAGAAAATGTAGGGAAACATCTTCAAGACCTTGTAGTAGGTGGTGGTTTCTTGGACCTTACAACCAAAGCACGTGCAACAAAAGAAAAAATAGGTAAATGGGACCTCCTCAAAATTAAACACTTTTGCACCTCACAGGACTTTGTCAAAAGAGTGAAAAGGCAGCCGACTCAATGGGAGAAAATATGTGGAAATCACATGTCTGATAAGGATTTAATATCCAAGATATATAAAGAGATGTTACAACTCAACAATAAAAAGACAAACGACTCAATTAAAAAGTGGGCTAAAGACTTTAATAGACATTTGTCCAAAGAAGAAATACAAATGACAAAAAAACACATGAAAGAAAGAGTGTGGTCTGTGATGTGAACTGTAGTGTATGCTCGGTGGCAAGGCCCCAGGATGTGTATATCCATTGTGGGTGTAGTACCACACAGATGGGGAATGGTTGTGTGGGGTGTTTTTGGGGGTGTGGGCGGTGGGAAGCATGGGAATCCCTGTAGTTTCTGAGTAATATTTGGGTAATCTAGGCACCTTTATAAAATGTATATATATATATAACAAATAACATTTATGTAAACAAATGCAAAAAAAA
>JAQZBX010019118.1:0-34044 GCA_029593785.1 Cabassous unicinctus
GGAATATCTTTTTCCAACCTTTCACTTTCAATCTATTGGTATCCTTGGGTCTAATGTGAGTATCTTGCAGACAGCATATAGATGGCTCATATTTCCTTCCATTACACTAGTCTGTGTCTTTTGATTGGGGAGTTAAATCCATTTACATTTAATGTTATTACTGTAAAGTCAGTTTTTATTTCACCCATTTTGACCTTTGTATTTTATCTGTCATATTTTATTTTCACCACTCTTTGATATGTTACATTACTTTTACTAATATAGTCTTCATTTCTAGACTCTCTTCCAATCCTCTCTCTCCTGTCTTTTCTTTTCAGGCTATAGCAATCCTTTTAGTATTCCCTGCAAAGCCGATCTCTGTTATAAACTCTCCCAGTTTCTGTTTATCTGTGAATATTCTAAACTCTCCCTCATTTTTCAAAGACAATATTGCTGGATATAAGACTTTTGGCTGGCAGCTTTGCTCTTGCAGTACCTTAAATATATCATACCAATGCCTTCTTGCCTACATGATTTCTGATGAGAAATCAGCACTTAGTCTTATTGGGAATCCCTTATATGTTATGCATTGCTTTTCTCTTACTGCTCTCAGAATTCTCTCTTTGTCTTTGGCATTTGACATTCTGATTAGTATTATCTCAGATTTGGTCTATTCTGATTTATTCAGATGGGAGTACTTTGTGCTTCTTAAACACAGATATCTATGCCCTTCAATAGACTTGGGAAATTTTCTCCCATTATTTCTTCAAATATTCCTTCTGCCCCTTTTCCCTTCTCTTCTCCTTCTGGGACACCCATAGCACATATGTTTCCATGTCTCTTGCTGTCATTTAGTTCCCTGAGACCCTGTTCAATTTTTCCCATTCTTTTCTTCATGTGTTCTTTTATATGTTTGCTTTCAGAGGCTATGTTTTCAAGCTCACTGATCATTTCTTCTGCCACCTCAAATCTTCTGTTAAAAGCCTCTGGTATATCTATATATCTCATATAGATATATATAGAGAGATATATCCCCCCCACCCCCAGGGGGGAGCGCGAATGCAGTCTTCCACTACCACAAATTATGCAGTCGAGTTTCCCACATTTGGGGAAATTGCAGAGAGCACATCCGGAGTGCAATGGAAAGCCTCGCCCTGGGAAAACCACCTTCTTTTTTTGAAAACCACCTTCTTGATCATGGTATCTCCCCTGCCAGGTAAGTATCCCAGTATATTTTCAATTAAATTTATTGCACCTTTCATTCCCATAAGATCTGCTATTTTTCTATGTATGCTTTCAAATTCTTCTTTGTGCTCATCCAGTGTCTTAATATCCATAATCTCTTTAGCCATCTCATTGAGTTTATTAAGGAGATTGTTTGAACATCTATCATTAGTTGTCTCAACTCCTTCATGTCATCTGGAGGCTTATCTTATTCCTTAAACTGGGCCATATCTTTCTGTTCTTGGTGTTGATTGTAATTTTTTATTGGTGTCTTGGCATCTGGCTTAGTAGATGCATTTATTCTGGGTGCAGTTTCTCTAATTTAGGGCTTTCTTGCCTTTTCTCCCTTGGTGGTTGCATAGTAGGAGCCGAGGATGTAGTTGGTACTGTAAGCCATGGAGGCTGAAGCTGCCTGCATTGCCCCAGGAACTGGTGAAGCTTCTCCCACCTTTCTCCTCTGCCAGGGGTAGGGACAGAGCCACAGCAGTGTGTAATAATCCAAGTTGGGCAGGCCCAGACTGTCTGTAGTTGCTTGAGGAGACTGCTGAAGCTTCTCACCCCTTCCTCTCCTGCCTGGGGTGGGGATGGAGCTGCAGGTGCAGGCAGTAATCTATGCTATGTGGGTCCAAAATGAACGCAGTTGCCCAGGTAGACTGACACGGCACCGGCACCCCCTCCCTGCCAGGGGTGGGGATGGACCCTCTGGAGTGCCCAACAATCTAATCTGTATGGGTCAAATATGCCTGAAGTTGCACAGAGAGGCTGAGGGAGTACTGTCCCTTCTGCCCTTTAGGGCATGGAATCGGAACCACCAACTCCCAACAGTTCATTCTCTGTAAGCCAAAAGTGATTGCCATTGCTCAGAGAGGCTGAGGAAACATCAGCTCCCTCCTATCCTATTGGGTAGTGGGGGTGGATCCACAGGCACCTAACAGTTCAGTCCCTGTATGCTGACAGTACCTGTTTTTTTCTGGAGAGGTAAGGAGACACGAGACCCCTCCTATCCTATTAGGGGGTGGGGTTGGATCAACAAGAACCCAACAGTCCAGTTTGTGCAGGCTGAAAGTACCTGCCATTGCCTGGAAAGGCCAAGGAAACCCAGTGCCCCTCCTAATCTACTGGGGACGGGTATGGAGCTACAGGTGTCCTACTATTCAGTCTGTGTGGGCCAAAAGCACGTGTAGTTATCCAGAGAGGCTGTGGAAACACAGTCCCTCTCTTGTCCTATTGAGGGTGGGGGTGGAGCTACAGGTGCCCAATATTCAAGTTTGTGCAAGTCAAAAGCATCTGCAGTTGCCCTGAGGGGCTGAGGAAACAGCTCCCCTCTTATGCCATTGGGGGGTGGGGATAGAGCCACAGGTGCCCAATTATCCAGTCTGTGTGGGCTGAAAGCCCCTGCCATTTCCCAGAGAGGCTGAAGAAACACCAGCCCCCTCCTATCTTAAGGGGGTGGAGGGGTGGAGATGGAATCTAAGGTGCTCAACAAATCAGTTCATATGGGATAAAAGTGCCTGCAGTTGCCCGGATAGGCTGGTGCAGATGCCCCAGCTTCTTCCGACGGAGGTGGGGCTGGAGCCTAGGCTAGGGATGCAATCCAGTCTTGGTGGAAAGAAGCCCGACCCTAATTTCACTGTGATTTGCAGTCAGCTCTGCTTCCCCTTATGCTAGGGGTGGAGTTAAAATGGCACGTACCAGCCTCTTTCCAACTTGTACAGGTCGAAACTTCAGCTGTTCCTAGGGTTATACCTTAGCCATCAGAGTTTACTAATCAGTAGTGAAGTCGGTGGCCAACCGTCTCTTCCTCCCCCGTTTATGGGAAATGGGACTTCCAATTCCAGCCATGGAATAGTTCCTGAGGCGGCTTGCACCGCCAGAGTAGGATGGGCATTGGCCTCCACAGCGTGGCCTGCAGTTCCCCGGAGAGGCTGTGCAGGTCCCCTCAGCTTCCTTCCTGCCAGAAGTGTGGTTGAGGTTTAGGCTAGAGATGTAATCCTATCTGGGTCGAGACAAGCTGGTCCCTATCAGCACTATTTCTAAATTTTTTAAGACAAATTCAGTTCATAATAATTTCCGAAGATCTATTTTTTTCTTATTATACACTTAAGCCTTTCTAGTTGAAATAAAATATTGTGAGTGAATAGCTGTTTAATATAAATATTTAACAATTATAAACATTTAAAAAGGCAATGTAGACATTATTTACTCTAACTAGTTTATTAGTACTGATACTAATATCTAATGGATAAAAGAAATATATTGTTCTGATTCACTTAATACTAATCACATTTTTCTCTTTTCCTATTTTTTCCATCGTTTTTCTAAATAAAACAAATGAAGCTAATATGTACTTTTTTTTTAATATTTGGTAGTATAAATTCATACTATTCTTCTGAAAAGTAATGAGCATATTCCATGGGAATCATATGTAATTTTCATACTTTTCCATCCAATAGCCTTACTACCCATAAATTTGTATTCAGGAAATAATTGTAATTAAAAAAAAAAAGATAATGCAACATTCAGGTAAATATTTTCTGCAATGCAATAATAAACAGTATTGGAAAGTAAACAATTTACAATAATGAAGTAATAGTTAAATTACAGTATCTCTACTGCATGTCATAATATCAATAGAACTGACAATATTTTAAGACTAGGAGCAAGGAAAATATTTAAGATGTACTGTCCAGGAGAAAAAATAATATACAGATTATATTTGTAACCAAACTGTAACTAAGACAAGATACTTAAGAATGTTGGGTAGGAATTACGCTAAAATAATAACAATGGCATTTATTAACCACTTACTATGAGCCAAGCAAGTACTTTATAATATCTTATTTAACACTCTGAAGAACCCAACGAGATGTGTATTTAAACCTATATTATGAAGAAAGAAATTGAGACTTAAGAGGAATTTAGAAAAAAGCTTCTAAGTGGCAGAGCTGCAGCCCAATTATTTGACACAAGAATCCAAATTCTATACTATACTATACATCTAAAATAAAATTTTCATTAGTTTCAATAAATTGCTTGAGCCACTGTGTGTAAAATATACTGAAGTGGAAAAGACTCGAAGCAGTGAGACCTGTTAGGACTTATTGCAAAATTCTAAGTGAGAGATGATAGTGTTTTGGACCAGGCAGTACCAGTGGAGACATTGAGGAGTGGTCAGATTTGGATATATTTTGAGAGTAATAAATATGGAGTACTATTTGAAATTGATAACAATTTCCTATGTTTTTCAAAGGTATATACTGATTACCTTCCAAAATATGCTTAACCAAAATTTATGTGATGTCATTAATGAATACAAAACAATTGAGTGTGCCTTAAAATTAAAGCTAGAGTTCTTAAATAGGTGGGAAAAAAAAAACAACTATTTGCAACGACAGATGTATTTTGTATTTACAGAGAACTGAAATAATAAAGGGCAAAGAGAGATAATGTATAAATAAAAGTAAAATAAGGTTGCTTACCTTAATAATTATAATAAATGACACAGAAAAAATTAATATATATTTGCTAAATAAAAAGACTATGCTATAAAATGAAGGCTACTGGGGAATTTTACGTTATGTGTATTTTACCACAATAAAAAAAAAAATAGAGCTTCAATTTGAAAAACTTAACAAAACTTACACTTCTCATTTTAATAAGACAACTTATTTCACTTTTTTGAAGTCTCCATTAGGCTATTTCATAATAATATTTCACTAATTCCTTAAAACTTTCATGTTGGTAAATTGCAGACTTTTAACCTAAAAAATGTTATTTTTAATGACCATGCCTATATATTCCTACATAATAAAATTGATGACTTTATTCATCCATACGATTGGTATTGTGGAAAAGGTATCTTAATTGATTTATTAGCTAACTATAAAGTCAGGATTCTCTAGTTTTAGCATCATTTGATTGATACCAACTGATTTATTAGCAAGTCCACATATTAATAAGAGTATTTCCCCTTCAATTTTTTGTTAGAGTGATAAATATTTTTCAAAGTTGGAATATTGTCTTTTCTCTAATATAGAAAGAAAAAATTATTTTGGTATCTAGTCATGTGTGTTAAAAGTCAAAAGAAGCTTGTACTCAGCTTTATAATTCTTTAAAAATATTTAAATTTCTCAATAAGTGAGATGTTAAGTTTACTACACTATATATTTAGGGACATTTTAAAAGTACGAGAATTTGGCAGTTAAAGAAACAGTAAATTTTGAGAGAAAGAGACCTTTAATTTTAAAAAAGCTGCTTAAATAAATGTTTGTAAGCAACGGAAGAAAATACAACATTGAGATGGAGCCAGTGGCCACTGGATGCTTTCGGGGCAGGGAGAGGGAAAAGCAGTTGTAATACAGGGGCTTTTTCAGGACTTGGGAATTATCCTGAGTGACATTACAATGACAGATATAGGCCATTTTACAACTGTGTGGGAGAGTGTGGTCTACAATGTGAACTATGGTCCATGTTTAGTGGTAAAGCCCCAGGATGTGTATATCCATTGCAGGTGATGTGCCACACTAATAAAGGATGTTTATATGGGAGGTTATGGGAGGTGTGGGAGGTGGGGAACATGGGAATCCCTGTAATTTTTGTGTAACATTTATGTAATCTAAGCATCTTTTAAAATATAAAAAAAATTAAAAAATACATATATACAGGAAAAAAAAGAATCTACAATTAAAAAAAATAAATAAATGTTCGTGTATTTTCTTTATTAATGGTACTATATGAATTAATTCCTGTCATTAGTTCTGTAAAATAGATTAATGTGCAAATGTAAAAACATCAAATATTTATTCATTTGCATACAAGTTATGGGAAATGTGAAACAAGGCCATTGCAATATGTTTTATCCATTTCAAATCAAGAAAACTCAATTACTCAGAAGGACATAAAAATATACAATACCTATCAGTATTTTATTCTAGTTAAGATGATGAAATTATATAATATTCCTAGGTCAAAATTACTTTGGTATGGACATGACAAGTACCCTTTAGTCAATTAAGTAGACAAAAATTAGTTTTACAGTGAAGTTTATTTAACTTTTTATGCCAAAGTATTAGCAACTAAATGGAATTTACTATAAGTGGGATAGCAGAGTCAATCATGGAGAATATAACAGAAAAAAAATAAACATAATTAAGCTATAAGCATACTCAAAATGCATTACAATGCCCTTCCTGGAGAAAACTAAATAGACAAATCTGTGTTCCACTGACCTTCAGCTTCTTGCTTCCCAAAGCTTTCCTTGTGTCTGAATTTCATTCTCTTATAAAGGATTCCCATAGTAGGATTAAGGCCCATCCCAATTGAGTTGGGACATACCTTTAACTGAAGCAACCTCGTCACAAGCTCCTACTTACAATGGGTTCACACCCACAGGAATGGGTTAACTTTAAGAACATGTTTTCCTGGGGTACATAACTCCAAACCACCACAATACTATACTATTAATATATATTAATATAATTTAAAAATTGATTCATCTGCCAATTTATTTTGGAGTTTACTCAAGTCTACTTCACACACTGTCAAGCAAACTTGGGAAATAAAGACCTACTTGATAAAAGTGATGTTTTGCTTTAAGCTCCTCTCCTTAACCAGAGCCTACTCAGAATTCATTAATTTATTCAAAAACTATTCAGTAAGGGCCTAATATACATTAGGCATTCAACTAAGTTGTGGGGAGAATAAATGGATATGGTCTCTGATCTAATGAAGATCCTATATGGTCTATTACCCTGAAATAGCACGTAATGGGCTATTTTGCAATCATTCTCTTACCTGTCTCCATACTAGACTAGGTACTCCATGACAGCAGGGAATTTGGTGAATTCATCTGTTTATAGCTTGCAACATTATTGTTCAATAATCTTTCATTGAATGACTAGCACCTAGTTACCCAAGAAGCAAAATTTGTCAAAAGAAAATTGATCATTAAAATTCAAGGAAGAGATGAATGACCATCAGAATTTGTATTATAATTATTACAAGCATATAAATTAAGCATCAAAGTGATATGCATCCTTATGAATTTTTAAATGAGTCTTCCTATACTACTCGGAAGTTAACATTTTTAAGTATTAGTCACTGAGGTCATCAAAATGGAAGGCCTAGGCACCTAGATACCCCCTATAAAAGGATTGATTCTGGAAGGTTCTTTCCAATCCCACAGTTTAACATAGGAAGAAATTATATAATCTTCCTAACCATTCAACAAATGGTCTCTAATATCTCAAATGAATAATTATTTTATTTAAATGACTACAATGATGAGGAAGACTCAAGGGATGGAAGAGTTCCATTTCCAATAGCTGAAAATAATAGATTTTTCTGAAAGCCTTTAAAAATTTGAGAATAACTAAAATTTTCTCCTCAAATATTTATCTCTTGGCTCTAACCTGGAGTTCTTCCTCATGCAGACTGCTTTCAAGCTACCTTAATATTTGGATAGCTTTTCTATAGGTGGACATTAATTGTGCCCAGAAGCAGTTTAAAATATGTTGGCAAAAAAAGAATATATTAGGTTCGTCTTGGCCAACAAAGCAAAGAGAAAAACTAACAGCACCACAGCTTTGGACACTATGCTGCCCTATCAATGTAACCTGGTCATTTTAGCTTTTTGGAGGATTAGAATGTTGCCTCAAAATGAGGTTGCTATCAAATAAAACCTAGATTATACCACTCCTACCCTAAGTCCCATCTGCAAGCTCTATGGCACATTTCAGCTATCCTTTTCATGAATAATTATTTTTTTTTGAACTTAAATATCAGGCTTTGTATTTATTTCTTTAAATATAGTAAGAAAAATATTTGCAAATGCTTATATAGTACTTATCTACACCAAGCAACTTAACACCTTACATGTGAACTTTCCTTTAAAATGTAATATCCTTAGCTCTCACTTCCAACATTCTGTAGTCCTGTTAGAATACTCTCATCAGCTTCTGTGATTTGTCTGGTAAACTAAAAAGAGTAAAAATGATAGTTGGCATTTACTAAGCACTTACCACATGTCAAGCCCTGTGCTAAGCTTATTTTCATCCTTTATCTTACTTAATTTTCCCCCAACTTTATGAGATAGGTACTTTTACAATACTTTAAACACAGGGAAATTGAGACTTACAGGGTTTAAGTAACTTGATCCTGGTTTTACAGGTAGCGTCAGACCCAGGATTCAAACTCCCATCTGTCTTTCTCCAAACTAGGACTCTTGCCTACATGAAATGCTTATCAATAACCTGAAAGTTTACAGGGCCAGAAACCTACTTATTTTATGTTCTACTACTGAGACAATTGTCAGTATAGGGATATAGCAGAAATGGCGTCAAAGTCGGTTCTGAACACACAGCTCTTAATAAATATTTTTTGACAAATCACATAGTCAGTATCTAAGGATGAAGAGACACCAAATAAGGTGCACTTTCAAAAGTTTAGAAATCAGATCAGAAAAAGAAAACAAATCTGAAAAGATTACAGTAAGTATCAATATACAGAGTTGTCTAAAGTTGTATAGTTCTAGAACTATAATCTATAGTTCTAGATTATAAAGTCTATAATCCCTTTCAAATTTATTGGGTTTTTTTGTATATGGTATAAAGAATCCAATTTCATTGTTTCTGATATGGATAGCCAATTATCACAGAATGACATAGTAGATAAAAAATCAATTCTTTCCCCATTGGTCAAAATCAATTTTTGTATATATGCATGTGTCTGCTTTTGTGACCTCTTATCTAACCACAGGCCCATTTGTCTATCTCTGCACCAATACCACATAGTTCCTTAATTAGCATTGTTTTAAAATAAGTCTTCATATATAGGAGGTAGGACAATGTTGGATAATCTTGGGCCTCACTATTCCTCAGAGAATCTTTTATTATTGTGGTAAACGTCTCATATATTTTTATTCAGTTTGTTGACATATACAAAAAATCCTGTTGGGATTTTTGTTAGAATTACACTGAATTTGTGAAATAGTAAATCTTCATAATATTGAATCTTTTCTATTTAAGAGGACTATATATCTCTACATTCATTTTCAGTCTTCTCTGGCCTTTCAACAGGTTTATAATTTTCTCCATAAAGGGCTATGTCAATTTGAAGCTTTGTGAATCCCAGAAAAGATCATATTCCTTGAACTAATCCATGTCTGTGGGTGTGGGGCTCGTTGATTGCATTAGATTCTGTTAAAGAACCGTGATTAGATCATGTCAGGGCCTTTGATTGGATTATATCAGTGAGGCATGACCCAGGTTAGGTCTTTGACCTTTTGCTGGGGTAATATATAAACTGAGAACTTAAAGCAGAAACACAGAGAAAGAAAGCCACCGCTTTGACCCTGCCATGTGAGAGAAAGGAATCCAGAATTGCCTGCAACTGCAGAAAGAAGAAAAGTCCCCAAGAGGCTGAGAAAGAGAGGCTGGAGGCTGGAATCAGTGGAGAAGCTGAAACAAGGCACCCAAGAGGCTAAGCCCCATGGACAGCTTGAAGCTGAAAGTGAGGCTGGAGGAGAAGGCATAAAGAGACTTGCAGACCCGCCATTTTGCCTTGCCAAGTGGCAGGAATCCAGGATCTGCCTTGATTTGGACATTTTCACAGCCCTAAAACTATAAGCTTTTACCCTAAAAAACCCCCACTACAAAAGCCAACCCATTTCTGGTATTTTTACATTGGCGACTTTGGCAAACTCAAACAAGGGCTTACATATCTTTGTAGATTTATCCCTAGCTCTTATATTTTTGTATCTATTTTAAATGGTATCTTTGGAAAGATTGTACTCTTTAGCTGCTATACACAAACATGCATGCACATACTATGCATATATAAAATATTTATTAATTGTATATTAAAAAACTGGCTATATTCTTTTATTAATTCTAAAAAATTATCTAGAGAATCTTCTAGTTTTGTTTCTTCTTTTCAAATCCTATTACCTCTGGTTTCTTTTTCTTTTCATACCACTATAAGTAGTTATACAATGCAGTAGAATAGAGGTAGAAGTAGTATTTATTTTTATTTTCTTAAAGAATTTTCCCAACATTTCACATGAAGTATATCATGAAAGCTATAGTTTTTAACTCTGTAGATAGTATCTTTCAGATTAAGGAGGCATTATTTTTTGCCTAAATTCCTTGTTATCATAAATGGATGTTAAATTTTCTGGAATGTATTTCTGTATCTATTAAGAGGATCCTATGAAATTCTCATTAATTGTTCCATCCTGCTGTAAAGATGGGAACTCAGTTTCTTTACACTTGACATAAATGCTCACTTTCCCCTAGGTTTTTTGATTTCCTTTTACTCTTGACTTCTATAGATTCTTTCCTTTCCTTTCAGTTCCAAATGCATGTTAAAATATATTTTAATTTATTTAATTAATTCCATTTAATGTATTCATATATCTCAGTATGTACCTCAACCAGGAGGATGGTTCAGGTTTTTTTTTGCTATTTGGACAGAAAAGAATTCTTTTCCATCATTCTGTATCAAAGTCTACAAATGCTTTTAAGTTGTATTTAATTTCTCAGCTTGTAAGCATTATTTGATGACTAATTCACTTATAGAAAGAGGGTTCACTGGATAAGGTCCATGAATATTCCAGGTATTGAGAAAATGTAGGCTCAATTCCACTCAATTTATTGGTATAATATTTTCTTAACTGTTTTTTGAAAATCTAGATTGTGCAGACAGCAAAACAAATTTGTGACATGAATAATCTTATGAACAAATTTTTTTAAATGGTAAATACCAACTTCAAAATTGTGGCCTAAAGCTGCCTCCTCTTTGATTTCTCTTATCTGCAGAAATAACTGAAATAAGTTATTTCTGTTAACTGGGGGAACATCCTAAGAATATGAAATGATGCTGAAAAGTGTTCTCAAAATAACTGAAATAAATTCAAATGGTATATTCCAGAGAGTGTAGATGAAAAAAAAATCAGAATAAACTTATTTTTAAAAAACTTTTAATTTTGAAATAATTTCAAACTTACAGGACAGTTGCCAAAAATAATAAAAATCACATTCAGAAAACTCCAACATACTCCCACATCCCAGATACTCATATACACCTATTTTAACATTTTGTCACCTTTGCAATATCATTCTATCTACCTATCTATCTATCTATCTATCTATCACTTATCTATCATTTATTTTTTGAACATTTGAGAGCAGGTTGCACATATCATAACCCTTGATGACATACTTCCATATATTTCCTACAAACAAGGATATAATCATTTTTGTAATACACTTATCAATTCAAGCAATTTACCATTGATAAAAATCTTACATTCTGTATTCCAATTTTTTTCTTATGTCCCAATAATGTCCTTTTGAGATTTTTCTTCTTCATTCATAGATCCCATCTAGTATCATGTATTGCATTTGATTTTCATTATCTCTTTAGTTTCTCTTTTTATTAAATTGTGGAAACATTTACATCATAAATCTTCTCGCTAGAACTCTTCCCAAGCATATCATTCAGTAGGACTAATCACATTCACAATGCTGTAGCACCCTCCTCACTATCCATTACTGAAACATTCCTTTTACCCCGAACAGAACCCTACACTCATACTGTATTAACTCCATTGCCCCTTCCCCCAATCCCTGATAACTCTACTTTTTGCCTCTATGACGTTGCATATTCTCTGATATTTTCTTTGTGTTTACCATGGTGCTTAAATTTAATATCCTAAATCTAATAACAATCTTATTTGCTTTGGTACCAACTTAACTTCATTAACATACATGAACTATGTTCCTATACCACTCCATCCCCCCACCTTTATGTAGTTCTTGTCAAAATTACATATTTATACATTATGAGTCCAGAACCATTGATTTACCATTATATTTTATGTATTTGTCTTTTAGGTCCTGCAGGAATTAAAAAGTGGATTTATAAACCAAAATTATAATAGTACTTGTATTTATATGTACCCATGTCATTATCTTTACTGGAAGTCTTTACTTCTTCATGTTCCTTGAGTCAATTGACTTGTGTCCTTTCCATTCTACCTGCAAAACTCCCGTTACCATTTCTTACAGGACTGGTCTAATAGTGACAAAGTGCCTCAGCTTTTGTATATCTGGGAATGTATTAATCCCTCCTTCAATTTTGAAGGACAATTTTGCTGGATATAAAATTCTTAGTTGGCAATTTTTTGCTGTCAGCACTTTAAGTATATCTTCCCATTGTCTTCTTGCCTCCGTGGTTTCTGATGAGAAATTGACATCTGATCTTATAGAGCCTCCCTTGTATGTGACATGTTGTTTTTTTCTTGTGGCTTTTAGAATTCTCTCTTTATCTTTGGCATTTGGTTATAACATGGCATGTTACAGGTCTATTTGGGTTTGTCCTATTTGGAGTTCAATGAGCATCTTGGATGTGTATATTCATGTCTTTCATTAAATTTGGGAAGTTGACAGCCATCATTTCTTTGAATATTCTCTCCGCCTCTTTATTTCTTCCTTATTGGCAAACTTGATGGTGTTCCACTCACAGGTTACTCAGACATTGTTCACTTTTCTTCATTCTTTCCTCTTTCTGTTCCTCTGACTGGATGATTTCAATTATCTTATTTACAAGTTCAATGATTCCTTCTTCTGTCAGCTCCAATCTGCTGTTGAACACTTCTAAGGAATTTTTAATTTCTGCTACTGTGTCTTCAGCTCTTTTTAGTACTTTTTCTTAATTTCCATGTCTCTATTGGCATTGTCTTTGTATTCACCTATCATTTCCCTGATTTCTTATAATATCCTGTACATATTTTCTTTTAGCTCTTTGAGCATATTTAGGACCATTTTTTAAGTCTTTATCTGGAATGCCAGGTCTGATCCTCTTCAATGATAGTTTCTAATCTTCTCCTTTGTCCAAGCCATCACTTTCTGTTTTTTTTTTAATGTTTTGTAATCTTTTGTTGCAACCTGAATATTTTCATATTTTAAGGTGTTATCACTGGAATTTAGACTTTGAGTCTTCTGTTCCTTATTCTTATATCTTGCTAGTGTTATGACAAACTTTCCTTGAATGCAAGGAACTAAAAAAAAAAAAAAAAATACAAGAAAAGAGAGAAAAAAAGAAAAAAACTTTCCCAGTGTTCACAAATTGACCTGTGTGAGTTCTCTCCTTCAGAACTCGTCCATACAATGAATTTAAAGAATAGATCCAGGTCAAAGTATAGAGGTCAGTCCTTGCTGCACATGCACCTTGTCTTGGGAATGCACATTTGGTCCTAGGAATTCAACCATTTATATGGTTCCAAATGTCCTCATTCCCAAAGTTTCCTCAGAGTCCCAGGCACTGTTCTGTATGTCCTATAGCCAGCAATACCTTGCCCAGGCAGCATTACCTGACTGCTCTCCCACAGCATTCTGTAGGAGAGCTCTGTGAGCAGCCTTCTGCACTCAAGGCAAGTTCTGGGGCAGTGAGTCCCTCAGGCCACCACCAGGCAGATTAGGCCAGACATACATGCTCCCAGTATGAACATGAGGATTAATATGCTCTCTCTGGAACCTGGCCCAGGAATTTGCACTGGAAGTAAGAGCCAGCTCTTGTGAAACCTGAGAGGGGCTGGGCGAGGGGTCAGCCAGGGCACCATGGGATCCTACTGTTTTTAAGTGGCCATTCTCTTGATTCAGCTCTTACCCTATCACTGTAGTCCTTCAACTGTTTTCTGGAGCTTTGAGAAAGATGTTTCTGCCAGTTTTTGCTGGTTGTTCAAATTTTCTGTGGGGGATAAGAGCCCTAAAGCTTCTTACTCTGCCATCTTGACCAGGGAAGGCCTGAATATATTGAGTTTTTAATTTTATATTTAAGTATTCATAAAAAGCTATTAACGCAAAGAATGAGAGCTCTAAAGTTTTTTATTCTATTCATGCAATTTGATGGGGATTGTTCCTGACATCCTTTCCTTTCCCCAAAGTGTACCCATCTTCTTCTCCTGCCCTTTGGTGTATCCAGTTCTTTCTAATCCTCTGGGTCTCAGCTGAAAGGTTGTTTATTTAGGGAACCTTTTTTTTTTGGTTTTCTGGAGTCAGTGAGTTTTATATTTCTATTGTATCCTGAACCTTCTCTTTCATAACAGGGATCATGGTTATATGAGTGCTCAGCTTCTCCAGTTGACTGTAAATTCCATGAGGACAGACAGGGTCTTCATGTTTTATTTATTGCTATATCCCCAGTACCTAGGGCTGTTCTATGTTCATCGTGGGACTCAATAAGAAGTTGTTCAATGAATCAATGAATAAATATAAGCATCTCCATTAATAGCAATTATCACTAAAGGTTTGAAGAAACTCGTAACCCTTCAGCATCCTTCATTTGAAGATGCAACAACAAAGGACAATAAGCTTACATTATTGACAAAAGGGAAAAAAAAAGTGAATTAAAAATTAAGTAATAGATTCAAAGACATTTTATTTAAATGAAAATTATTTAAATATCACCTATCCTTTTATTATTTTTAGAATATAAATAATTGACAAAGGATGTAATATATTAGAATATAAATATAGTTCATGTCAAAGGCCCTCAGAATATTATCATCCATTCAATGAACTTGAAAACTTAGTTTACCAAATGTTTCAAAGACTTTCTGCAGGTCCAAGTCCTGCAGATTATTTATTCTCTTCTCAGTTGAAGAGTTTTAATTTCCTTACATTAACATTATATCACTATATGGTAACATGTCGCCAATGTGCAGAAGATGCCAAACAAAATTTAAAAATAATAGTAGTGGGAAAATGGGGGAAAAGGAAAATTTATCATTAATTGCTATACCTGTAAGTGATGTGTTTGTGCTGCCACTTCTGTCCTGTTAATGCGTATCGTTTTCGACGAATATTAAATTTGGAGCTACCTCTTGTCTGGTCAGGTACACCACATCGAGGTTTCTTCATCCAGCTGCAAAAAGCAGTATTTTCCAATTATTTATGAACAACCCTAATCATTAAAATTCAAAATGAAATCAATTAAAAGATTAATCTGAGACAGTAATGATGAAAAGGGAAAAATGTAAAGAGGAAAAATGTCAGTTTTCTTACAAGTTGTGTTGACAGGATATTATTTTCTGAATGATCCTGAACAGTTTACTACTCAGATACTAGTTTTTATCTTTCTAATTTATTATGAACTCATTGTGGACTGAGGAACCCTAAAGCTTCTCACACGAATTCGCTCTTAGCAAAATATGTGACCTTGGGCAAGTCATTAATTCTTAGCCTCATTCATAAATTAAGCCTGTTTAAAATAAATAATCACTACAGCCTCTTTCAGATTTGCCATACAATTATTTTAATCTATTCTCTTCAGGCTTACACAGAACTGAATTGTTTGTTCAAATAACATTTGCATTTAACTACTTTTTCCTTCTTTCCACTTTGATCATTACTCAATTTCCAAGTAGCAGTCATTTGCTTGGGCTTTAATTTCTTTTCTGAATGTGAGGTTTAGCTTCACAAGAATAAGTTTTAACATAGTTACATTAGAAAAAAATATTGCTTTCAATTTATTAATTTTAAAATCATTATCTAAGTTTTTTTTAGATGGTCTCAATTGACCATTGTCATGTTTTCTATCTAAACTTATATTTAAGAAGATTTTCATGATTTTAGTAGTTTTTTTTTAGTGTCTCATAATATTACAATTACAAAGCTAATGCAGAATATTCATAGTGTTACATGATTCAGAAGGTAGAAATAAGAAAAAGGAATCAATTTCTGATCTACTTCAGCAAATACATAATTTTTCTGTACTCCTTAAATGGAAAATAATTGAAAATAGAGATGGCTATCTAACAATGTCCATTTTGTAAAAATGAATGAAATAGTTTATGTTACATGAAGAAATCATCTAGTCTGCTTTTGGAATATAAGAATAACTTCATGTAACAATAAAATAATAACGTTTATTTCCTTTAGAAAGATGACACTCTTCCAATAATCATAAAATGTCTGCTGTTTTTACTCTGCCTCCAGTAATAATGTAGTCATTGTAGTTATCAGACTTAACAAATTCCATCCCAGTTTAAAATGCATTCTAGAGTTAATGCAGGAAATCACCCTTTCCCTTTATTAAAGTGTCAGAATAACATGGGACTACTTGTAAATGCTAACTCCTAGGAGGCTACAGACCTAATGAACTGAACCCGCTGGATTTTAAACTGTAGACCTCTTATATTTAACTAACATTTCCCGGATATTCTTAAACCCACAAAATTTGAGACCATTTCCCTAGTGTAAAACACAGTGGCAGTACCTTGCACAATTCCTGGCATATAAGAGATATTCAATAAACATTCAATGAAAAGATGGATAGGGATACTTTGTATTTATTTTAGTGAAAAAAGTGACTGTTTTTAGTAAATTTTGTAAGATTTAGATACGGATTTAACAAACAAATATTAAATGATATGTCCATGACATTGAAGTTACATATATATATTTCCGTAATTATATTATCAACAAAAAAATATTATAATATTCTTGAAGCAGATCCTTATCTTTCTGAAAGTACTGGGAAAACAAAAAATATATAATTATGAAATATGAAGAAATTTCATATTTTAGGTAAAGATATTATTTAGGAAGGATTTTTTGAAATGGGTAGTGGAATAAAAATTGGCAAAACAGTATCAGCTATTATTAGGATAAAAAAACTATTTTCAAAAGCGTGTATATTCTCTAAAATTACGTTAAGCATCTGGAATATTAAAAGATGAAGGACTTAAAACTTGAAAAACTGTTTAAATTTATTAATGTAAATTTTCATTTTAAGCCATGAATATGTTGGATCAAATATAAATTTCTCAGTGAAGCATGGGCATCTTCCAAAAGACAGTGTTTTTAAGATGAATATTTGATTCTTCTGCTAAAAGATACTCCTGTTGAATGCCTTATGTATTTCTTAGGCTTTTGTCCATTTCATATATTTTTTCTTATGTCCCAAATATTCATTTATTTACCCATTCAACCACTGACTCATTACTGATATAGTTTGTTTTGTGCTTTTACAACATGCTGAGAGATGTGAAAGTGTGCATAAAAAGATGAATGAGGCAAAAGCCCCTTCCTTGTTGAGCTTCCATTCTATAGGTAATATACACACGATAAAAATACAATATAATACAATAATATGAAACAATTTCCATCTATATATCCTGTCATCGTCTCTAACTATATAATTAACACAAAATCATGATTTTCCTACCCCAACTTGCATCAGTTCCTGTGATGCTTTATCTCAGCTGAAAGTTTTAACATCCTCCTAATGCTCAAATCAGAAATTCGGGTATCATTCTCTACTCCTCTCTCCCCACATACAGTCAATCAGTGTAATTTCTTCCACCAACAAAATCTCTCCCACTCTTACCACTGCCTTCCTTCTCACTCCTAAAGATAAATATTCAGAAAGCACAGATGTGCTCTCTGCATACTCTAAATATGAAATGCTTCCTTAGAAAAACTCTGATTCAGGCCTACTTGGCAAGGGTGTACCTCTGTTTCCCAAGACCCACCCAGGTTTCTGAAGAATCAAACCTCTCTTTGCCTTTGAATTCAGTAACCTGTCTGGAATACCTCTGCCTCCTTGTTCACGTTGAGAACCCCCCACGATCCTTCAAGATTCAACTCACACATGTACAGTTTATCATCCTAAGACAGCATATATTGTGCTGTGCATTCTGATTTGTATGTGTTTGTCTCTATCTTTCACTTGTGAGTGAGGGCAGAGAGCCCACAATGGAGCCAATGCCCAGTGATGTCTCTAATAAGGAACATGAAGCAAATGAACTAAGTCTGCAGGTCTCTTTGCATATACAAATGTTACTTATTATCCTATATGTTCCTTGAAGACTTTGTAATTTTCAGAGCTCAGTGCCTTGGACAAATGCTTATTACATGGACACTATGTGGATACTTTTATATAAAATTAAGTCATGAAATAAATGACTTATGTGTAATAAATGAACATAAGAAAAGGCATAATCTAATATCAACTAGTGATTAATGCAAAGGTTCAGAACCCTTGAGAGTTGATCTAATTGAGAACACTCTAACTTTAACTTCCCTAATATCTATATCCAATAATCTGGAGAGTGATACTAGCATGTATTATCTCACTAAAATATGTAAAATCCCAAATATATGAACAAAGCACATTATAACACTGAAAATGACCCACAGTATTTAAACTAAATAGGTTTTAATACTTTTGCATGAAATCTAAACATTTAAAATAACTCAATTTCATAGGCAGGAAGATTTTTTTCTCATAAATTTTTAATGTTCTCAATGAAGAAATAGAGTTATTAGTATTGCTAATACTAATTTTTAATTATCATGTTAATGTTTTAATTCAGGTAAAGTCTGGCAATGAGACTCATTTCTAGTTGTCATGAGATCAGCATGAATTTACTGTGCAACAAAATGTTAGTTGGATTCATATATCAGTTTGATAAAGCATATATACATCTGTACACAAAATGTAAAACTCTCCATATATAAGTAAAAATGATTGTCTCACTTAAGGTAAAAATTACATCGCATGAAGGAAGCAGGGAATAATGTACACACACACACATACTCAAACATTTTTGTTGTTATTATTAGCAACTGGCATCTACACAAAATACAGCCACCACCTCTTTTTTAACCTTCCAATAATGTACTGCTTTCAGGAAGTACTTTTTTGGGGAAAATGGCCTTACTGTAACACACTGACTTTTCAATACCTCAACACAACACACACAGCTCATACATGTTAATGCATACTTCTTCGCTAAATCATTTGCTAGGAATTATAAGTTGACATTCCAAAGCAAACAAAGACATGGTAAATAGATGGTGGGGAAGTGTTGATCTGTGAGAAAGGCATTCTGTAATCATCAATATGCAAATAATGGCATCACCTTGATTTTTATAAATATAATACTGATGTTCAGTATTGATTTAATTCTTTAAGAAAGCCATATATTTTTAAATTAGTTGAGCAGATCATTAAGGTCTTCATGTAAATTAACTAAACTTAAAAAGAAAAAAAATCTAAAATCAATGTTTTTGAGAGGAGTTATATTGTGGCAGTTGAGAACAGGGATCCAGAGCCAGACGGCCAGCGTTTCCACGCTGCTCAAACTACTTACTATCCCAGTGACATTAGGCAGGTTACTTTTTCTTTCTATGCTTCAATTTCCTCATCTATGAAATGGATATGATTATATTACCTCTTTTTTTTTTTAACAATTTATTGAAGTATATCATTTATACATGAACATACATAAACTATAAGTATTCAGTAAACATCGTGAACTTACAAAACATAACATCATACAGGGCTCCCACACATCACCCCCCCACAAACACCTGCATTGTTGTGAAACATTTGTTAACAGATCATGAAAGAGCATTGTCAAAGCATTACTACTAACGATAGGCTGTATCTTCCTCCCCTATATATTTTTTTAAGGATTTATTTATTTATATATTACCTCTTTTATTGAGTTTTTGTGAGGAATAAGTGAGTTAAATAATGTGAAACACTTAGAATATTCCCTGGCAGATAGTAATTGCTATTATTATTGTTATTGTTATTATTATTATACTATTATTTTACAAATATCGGGAAATGACAGAAGTACCACTAGTAGAAGAAGCAGAAACAGCAGCAGCAGCATACATATATCAAAATGTTTCAGCTACTTTGACCTGCATGCTAACATGAAGCTCTTTATGTTGTTCAAACAGAGATCTTCCTGATGTTTGATAATAAAGATACCAGTACTTATTTTGGGGTTTTTAAAAATAAAAATAAATGGGTGCTCCTGTCAGAGCAAGACACGATGCAGCATTAACGACCTGTTCTTTCCCAGGGGTGGAGTCCAGGGAGAGGGATGGAGTGTGGGAGCCCCACCTGAGGTGAAAATTTTATCTTGGAGTAAGACAAGGCTGGAAAAACATTGTGAAGCTGGGTGATGGGTATACATGGGGTTCATTAAAAGATTCTATTAAAAAAAAAAAAAGATACCAGTAATTACATTCTCCCTCAGCTTTATGTAAATAAAGTTGCCACCAGCCTCTAATCAACTTTGTAGTAATGCTAACAGTCACTGTGTATGAAACAATCAATGTCCATTAGAGTCAATAAAATTTGTTTTTTCAACAAATGACTGGGCATTCATAGCATGCATATAGGGCCACCACACAACTCCAGCATGTTGTAATCCATATACATGGTTCCTCTGAATGATACTCCGGAAGTCATCACTTAAATAGAATACCATGGGAATGAGGCCATTTGGAATTGGAATTGTACCACACAGTGGCCCTGAATATATATACCTACTTTACCAAGAGAAAAAAATGACTCCCCAAAATACATTTTGTGTCTTATGAATTGGCAACTTCCTGCCCGAACCTACATGTTATTCAAAATGCAAATATACAACATTAACAAATCGAAGGGAAAAAAACCTTCTTGATTGATGCAGAAAAGGCATTTGGCAAAATCCAGCATCCTTTCTTGATAAAAACACTTCAAAAGATACATATAGAAGGAAAGTTCCTTAACATAATAAGGGGCATACTCAATGGGGAGAAGTTGAAAGCTTTCCCTCTAAAATCAGGAACAAGACAAAGATACCCACTGTCACAACTGTTATTCAACATTGTGCTAGAAGTTCTAGCTAGAGCAATTATGTAAGAAAAAGAAATAAAAGGAAATAAATAGGAAAAGAGGAAGTAAAACTCTTAGTATTCACAAATGACATGACCCAATATTTAGAAAATCCCAAAATATCTACAACAAAGCTAATAGAGTAATAAATGAATTCAGCACTGTGGGAGGAAACAAGATCAACAAGCAAAAATCAGCAGCATTTCTATACACTAATAATGAGCAAGCTGAGGAGGGAATCAAGAAAAAAATGTCATTTACAATAGCAACAAAATGTCTCAAATATCTAGTAATTAATTTAATCAGGAATGTAAAGGATCTGTATTCATTAAACTACAAAACACTGCTAAAAGAAATCATAAAAGACCTAAACAAATGAAAAGACATTCTGTGTTCATGGAACATCGTGAAGAGGTCAATTCTACCCAAATTGATTTATAGAGTCAATGCAATACCAGTGACAGGTAATAGCCTACTTTACAGAAATAGAAAAGTCAATTACCAAATTTATTTGGAAGGGAAAGGGGTCATGAATAGCCAAAAACATCCTAAAAAGGAAGAGTGAAGTCGGAGGACCCACGTTTCCTGACCTTGAGGTGTGTTATAAAGCTACAGTGGTCAAAACAGCATGGTATTGGCATAAAGATAGAAGATAGACATATTGAACAATGGAATTGAATTAAAAGTTCAGAAACAGACCCTCACCTCTCTGGTCAACTGATTTTGATAAGCCTGCAAAGTCCACTTTTCTGGGACAGAAGAGTCTCTTCAACAAATGGTAGTGGGAGAACTGGATATCCATAACCAAAAGAAGGAAAGAGGACCTCTATCTCACTCCCTATGCAAGAATCAAGTCAAAATGGATCAAAGATCTAAACATAAAAGCCAGGACCATAAAACCCCTAGAATTTAACGTAGGGAAACATTTCCAAGACCTTGTAGTTGGTGGGGGTCTCTTATACCTTACACCCAAAGCATGAGCAACAAAATAAAAAATATATAAATGGAACTACTTCAAAATTAAACACTTCTGCACCTAAAGGACTTTGTGAAGAGGAAAAAAAGGCAGCCTACTGAATGGGAGAAAATATTTGGAAATCACACATCCAAAAAGGGTCTAATATTTTGCCATGATATATAACGAGATTCTACAACTCAACAATAAAAAGACAAATGACCTGATTAAAAAATTGGCTAAAGACCTGAACAGACTTTTTTCTAAAGAAGAAATACAAATAGCAGAAAGAAAAAAAAAAAAACAAACATGAAAAAATGTTCAACATCACTGGCTATTAGGGAAATGCAAATCAAAGGCAGAGTAAGATATCATTCATAACTGCTAGAATGGCCACTATTAACAAAACAGAAAACTACAAGTGTTGGAGAGGATATGGAGAGACAGGAATGCTTATTCACTGTTGGTGGGACTGTAGAATGGTACAGCCACTATGGAAGTCTCTTTGGTAGTTCCTAAGGAAGTTAGATATAGATCTACCATGGGATCCAGCAATACAGCTACTAGGTATATACCCAGAAGAACTGAGAGCAGTGATAAGAACAGACGTCTGCATACCAATTTTCATAGTGACATTACTCACAATTGCCAAAAGTTGGAAACAACCCAGGTGTCCATCAACTGATAAGTGGATGAATGAATAAACAAACTGTGGTATATACACATGACAGAATATTATTCAGTTGTAAGAAGAAATGAAGCCGTAAAGCATATGACAATGTGGATGAACCAATTATGTTGAGAGAAGCAAGCAAGGCACAAAAGGACAAATATTGTATGACTTTGCTATTATGAACTAAATATAATGTGCAAACTCATAAAATTAATAGGTAGAATATAAGTCACCAGAAAATAGAATGCTGTTAGAGAATGGAAAGCTGAGGTTTAATCTGTGCAGAATTGGCAAACAGTTGTTTGGAAATGTTTGGAAATGAATAGAAATGGTGAAAGCACATCATAGAATTTGTAATCAGTAGTGCTAACATACGGGTATGATAGTGGTTTGTTTTTTGCTGTTTTTCTCTTTTTTTTTTGGAGTAATGAAAATGCTCTAATATTGATTGAAGTGATGAATGCACAACTCAGTGATTATATCAAAATGCCATTGATTGTACACTTTAGATAAATTATATGGTTTATGAACAAAAAAATAATAGAGTGTGTACCATAAGATACAGACTGTAGTTAGTAGTAATACTTGCTTTTTCATAATTTTTACAAATGTTTCAAAACAATGCAAGGTATTTGTGGTGGGGTGATGTATGGGCACCCTATATGATGTTGTGTATATTTGTTTTGTAAGTTCACAACTTTTACTATACACTCATTGCTTATGTATGTTCATATAAGAATGATATATTTCCATAGATTGTTTTTAAATGAAAAAAAAAAAAAGGTTGAAATTACACAAAGTACTTAAAAACTTAAGCATAGAGAAAAATGTATTAGGTCACCATGATCTACAATGTGAAAAAAAGCTCAGTTAGTGTTAGCTCTTATTTATGGTTTCACCTTTCACCTTTCAGAATGCTACTCCAAACCCCCTGCTCATTTTGATATCAACCATCCTTCTGTGGCTACCAAAATGAGGGCTGATCCATTTATAGGATTATAGGGTTTGAGGACCATTGGCATATTCAGAAATAAAGAAAGAACTTTAATTATTGAAGAGCCATTTTTTAAGTATTTAAAATGAAGTAGAAAATGGAGCATCTCAACCTGATTTAGACAAAGAAATAAAAGTCGTAAAACATATTGGTAATATGAGGCAAAAAGCTTGAGATTCTTGATTTATATAAATAAATATTTCGATTCTCACACTATGAGTTCAAATACTACTACATTTTCATAACTCTTCAAAAAAAAGCAACTAAGTTAGCCCTAAGCTAATTTTAATTAAGTTAAATTCCTGGGCATGGTTTGAATAAATTAAGCAGGATTACTTACATAGTTCATTGAATTTGTCAATGTCTTTTTTCAGTTAAAATTAAGTATACTTCAGGAGAGCAAGTTAACTTGAAATAGTATACTTTGATATTCTCAAATCAGTTAAATCATTAAAAACTGACTAGCCAGGTTCCTGTAGTATCAAGGTAATACTAGGTAAAATGGAAAAATGGCATTTTCATATTTTCCCAATATTTTGTACCTCAAATACTACTTATGTCTTCTATCCACCTCTATATCTATTTCTCAGTTGTAATATTCACCATTGAAAGGTTCCCATTTTATTACCTCCAAAGTTGGAAAAAGTGATTAAGACAAAAAGCAATAAACAGGTCAAAAATTCTGCGTGTCCCCCAATATCCCAGACAAATTATGTGACCAAATTATTCCTGATTCTATCAAGTCTTTTACTATGCCCATTTCCTCCTTCTAGGATACCTGAAGCATGGATGTTTTAGTTATTGAAAGAAAATTACCATGTGACTTTCAAATAGGCAAAGCTAACAAATGAAATTATGGGCAAAAGATTAGTTATCTCTAATTCTGAGTGCCAATGTTGGGGCTAGCCAATATACTTGTCATACTCTAAATAAAGGAAGAGGAAAAGGAAAATAAAGTAGTATGAAAGAAATAAAGTCAAAAGAGAAATGGAAAAGAGCAAAAAGAAAGGTTTGCCATATTAAAAGTAATATCAAACATGCTTCAGTGCATACCACTGTACACAAAAAAGATGAACTTTTAAAAATAGACCATTTTAAGTTTAATATTATGAAAGTGTATCACAGACTCACTTTCATTATCACCTTGCTATTTCTTTCCTTTTCCTTTCTAAATATACCCTTTTTTATGCATAATAGAAATTGTTCCACCAAGGGATTTAAATGAGTTAGCTTACAAATATTACCTAACCAAACCAAAATTTAAAAGAACAATTGCAACATGTGATATTGAATTCATTTTCTTTGGGGAAATTAGTATATATTACTAACTCTTCAACACCAATGCTAATTACATAAAGGTACTAATATGCCAATTAAGGAAATACCTAAATTTGTTGCTTGGGAATAATTAATTTCTTCAACATAATATAGGGATTACCGCAAATTGGCATCATTACTTTTAATTACCCGAGAATTACAGATTAAATGCACCAAATGTCTATCCACCAAAGGAGGGTATAATTATTTAATTTAAAAACCATTGCTCTTGACAAGAGTCTAAAATAAGATGGGAGTTTAGAGCATCTGAAAATGGTCCATAGCATTATTTTAATATTAATAATAATTTTAGGTCTATAATTGTAGCCCATATTTTATGTAATGAAGTTTAGATACAAATTCATACCTTATAATTTTACAATGGTGCAGTCTGAGCATAGATTATCATACATCCGTTCGAAATTACAAAAGCACAGAAAACTGCTTTAATAGTATGATTATGGGACTATTCGTCCAAAAACAGTACAGTATTTGAGGTGACTACCCTGAGCAGTAACAGCTCAAGACTCGGGATACATCAGTGCAAAAATTAGACGGGAAGCAAATTAAGTCACAGGGTTCCTAGTTTGAGTGACAATGGCCGCAAAGTCCCAAAGCAGACACAGGGGACCAACGATGCATGGTAAGCTAGGAACAGAGGATGATGAGGATTTAACAAGGCTTTAGTAGGTTCATCTAGAAATCACTGTCAGGTATGATACTTTTCAAAGGAAAATGTACCTTTCCAATTGTAAAAAAGTCAATGAGAACAAGATTTGGTTAAAAAGAAAACAAAACCAAAAACCCTTGGTTTTAGATTAAGGTCTGTCTATACAGTTGATCTTTTCTCTATAATTTTATAATTCACAGAAATGCTACTTTAATTCCTACTCACTGATACAATCATTTCCCCTAGTGTGGAATCTATGCACAGAATCTGACTAACTTCCAGACCGGATGTCAGAAAAAGACCTGTGTCTTTCTCTGCTTTTCCGGTTTTTTATTATGTTCTGCACCAGAGAACAACTACCAGCAGCTCAGACTCACATGAAGAGTTTGAATAAAATCCTGCACACATTCCTCTTCCATTTTCTTCTAGAAAAGACCTCTTTCCAGATATTGCAGGCAATCAAACCTAATCATCTTGAGTCTTTCCAATGACCAGAAGGAGCTCTCAAAAGTGGGGGGAGAAACACAGATGGCACCTTCCGTAGGACTCTACTTTCTTAATTTTAACATCTAGTAAAAAGTATTGAACGCTTCCTTATTATTCTTGCAGTAGTCAAATCAGACATTCAACCTATTTAAAGTAATTTGTTTCCCAAGTCCTCAATTTATTTGTATTAAAAAAGTGTCATTTTCCAAGAAAGCGAATCAGAAGATAACAAAGCGAATCAGAAGATAACAATTCTCCATAAGGGAACAAGAATGCTGTCCAGAATATTTTGTAAAATGTTGAGATGAAGAGTACAATTTAAAGGAAATTCTATATTATACACAGCAATTAAATGCAGGACTTGGTGGTATTTCTGCTTGTTAATTTAAAACTGTATTCACTTAGGACAAAAGATATATTAAAACTTTTTTAAAGTTTACTATTATACTATTAAGAGAGAATTACAATGATTAGAGGTCAACAGTTGAAAAGTATCAAAATTTTACTCCCCATATTGATAATACATTTCTAATTTTTGCAGAATGAATTATGTTAATTCTTGATTTTATTTTCCCAGATGTAGATCAAACTTAATATTTGTATATCTCTTAAAAGTGTAGGGGAGGTAATTTATTTTTCAAGCTGCTTTGAAGTTTAATCTTCTAACCCTTATTATGTGCTTTTCGCTCTCAATGAAATGGAAGTAGTATGACTAACACCATGTTTTAAGCAATAGAAGGAAAATATAATTTTAGAGCATATATAAAATTAATTTATTATATTAGAATTAATTAAATGTATCTGAGGGCAGATATTTCAAGTATTTAACATTGAAAAAGAAAAATAAATTTGTTGCTTCTCTAGATAAACAGCATGGTACAGTGGAAAGATCCTTCAACCAAAGATCTAGAATCTGCAAATAACTCTGGATTTTACTTAGCCTTTTACTTTTATTCTTTATTTGAAAAAGGAAGGAGAAAAAAATCCATCTTTTATCTATGGAAGGTTGCTGTATGAGGAGCAAATTAAATAACAGAAATAGAGTCACTGTGAGTATCAAGAACTCTAAAATACAAAAAATGTTGTTTCATAATATTATGAAACTTACTGTGTGCCTGTGCTAAAATAATTTGTGACTATGTCTACCTATGCAGTTAATTCTAAATTCCTTGCAAGAAGAAACTGTCTTATGAATTTGTATATGCCTCTTTCTTAGATTAAGTTCTCAGTAAAGAGTTACTGCCTAGATAAGTAAATGAATGAATGGTTGATCAGTTAACCAATAAAATAATGAATATTACCTAGCAGTAAAAAGTATGCCTTTTTTGAAATAAGAGACTACGAGGAAACCTCTCCTTGATTTAACTTACTTAGAGAATTGTCACAGGGGGTGCTGGTAAAAGATTAACAGCCAGCTAATTGGAAGGAAAAAAAAGAGAAAGAAATAAAGAGAGTGACCTGATCTATATAGTTTCCCAATATCCATGGTATAAATATTTCCACTAAGGCCGATTTCAAGCTCCTAATGTGACATCACTTAAGAGATTTGCGAAGAGATGGGCACAATCTGCTCTCACTGTCACCAACTGAACAAGCAGTCTCCAGTATGCCTCTCCTTCCTCTCCCAATAACTTCAACTCTACACCTCCCTTAACTCTCATTGTTCATATATTCTTTCCTATTTTGAAAATGTGTTTCTCAAATCAGGTAGACAGAATTGACTTTGGGTCTTACATATTTTATGAAATCTTAGTGGAGTGGAGAGTTAAAATAGGTAAAATTCCAAAGAAAAGTCTGTGAGACAAAGAACTCAATCTGGGCTTGATGGAGTTCATTTAAAGTTTTTCAGACCATTTAGTTTGGCTCAAGTACCAAAAATGAAAGGAGCGTGGGTGCTGGTACTTACTCAATTGTATTTCTGTCCACTTTTCCTGTCATGTTAATGCCATAGAACTGCTGCATGGCAGCTAGGGCGGACTGCATGGTCTCCGCAGAGCGCAGCACAGACATCCTGGGGTCAGTCGGTGGAAGGTAGCCGTACTTTTGTAGCCAAACCTGCAGTAAGAAGTACAGTTCCTTTTAGATCAACGCTGCAATTTAACAATAAGTTTCTGGTAATTAATTCATGCCATTCGTAGGTTTTTAAACTTTATTTCCTCTACAAGGACATACATTGAGTGTTCGATCTCTTTGTAACATACATTATGTAGGTTAGGGTATTTTAATAGAATTTCAGTGGCCATTATGGATCTTTCTGACACACCTGCAAATGCTTACAATATATAAGGTAGTGTAGTAAATACTGTATAAAATCACAACGACATCTGTCTCTGGCCTCCAGGAATTCAACTTTGCAAAGTAAAGGATGGCACAATTTCAAAAATATTGAGATATTTGTGCCGGAAGGGGAAGTACATGTGCTCCTGCTATAACTAAAATGCCGTTTTCCTGAACAATAAACCAGTAACTACAGCTGTGAAGAGTAGCATCTTCACAGAGGAACCATGTTATTTTGGGATGTCATTTTGAGTATAAATTCCATGCAGTCAGATTATTCCATTGTAGCTAGGTGTCTTCAAGACTAGGTAACTGTTTCTCCTATAACCAACATGCTTTCTTCATTATTTAAGGCAATTACTTTAATCCAAATCATGTAAGTGACCAAATGTTTCACATATGAATGAAATCCGACTATGTTATTGAGTATATATAGCTCTCTCTTTAAGGGTCTCAAGATTTTTATGCCCACTTCCCCAAACGAGGGGAAAGAGGGTTCGGAAAGATGGTGAGAAAAAGAGACTAGAGTTAAGCTCATATCCTAATCTTGATTGGAGCAATGATTCAGCCATTTAAGGATAGATTTTTAAAGTAATATAAAACTTGGGGTGTGCCCTTTACCTCAATGTTCCCTAGGCCTCTAGGATTTCTTGAAGCTCAGTGCACTACCTGTCAAATTGATAAGGGCTAAGTAACTCTGCCCCTGGCACAGAATAGCAGCTGTGCTATTTCATGGAAGGTGTTCACCAGTGTGTGTTATATCCCTTTCTGGGTCTATCCATATAAATGATGATTCTATGATATTACAGCTTTCCCCCAATACCTGATACACCTCCTTTATTAATTTATTAATTTACAACTACAACACAGGAGAGTTATTTTCCCAGTAAAAATAAACAGCAAATATGAAAGGTAATTTCACAAAAAGTAAACGATTATATCTCAAAGTCTTAACAGGAGAAATTCAAGTTGGAAACTTTTGTGTTATTTCCAAGAAATAGACCCTCCAAAGGAACTATAAGCACAAACCCTTGAAAATAAAATAAGATATTTATTCTAAAATAATTTAAGAGAGGAGAAACACATCCCTGTCAGGAAGGTTTATTTGAGAAACTCAGTCTAGTAAAGCCATCTGCCACATGGCAAAAACACACAAAGGTACATTTCTCATTTAATCTGTAATGAATTGGCTGCCAGGGATACAGTTACCTAGTTAATAGTGATGCAGTCTGAAATAGATTTCATTTATTTTCTGAATGAATGAGACAATATTTTACTGGCAATATATTATTTAATAGGAAATTCTATACCTGTCATGCAACTTCTCAAAAATTATATTTCACCTTGATTTTTAATAATATATACGGGCCAATATTCTTAAGCTGAACCTTGTTTCGATAACAAGTTATTTGCATTCATTTCTTACTTTCTGGAGAGTTGACTTGTTGCTAGGTTACTCATGGTGCTAAGCTACTGGCAATTATGTTTATGAGGACAGCAAAGAGAAAACCATTAATAATAAACCCTACGATTTAAATACAAATAAAAGCAATATATGATGAAAAAGTTTTAAGTGCATAATTTAAAAATAGCTTGTTCTAAAGATACACATTTGATTTATGCCTTAGCCTTACAAATAAATGATTTAGAATAATATAAAAATGAATTGTGACTTTTCTTCAAGTTCTCTTTTACATCATATCTTTTATTATGAAAGGCTGTTTTTTCCAGAATGATAGAGAATTAGGTATGGTAAATTTTTTATTGGAAAATGCCAGGAAAGCTATGGAATCTACCATTTTATGGTAAAGCCAACAAATCAAGGTAATTAAGATCACGGGTCATCTTGATTTGATTGCTCTTAATGTCACTGTCATTTGTTAATCAAGAAACCTTCTCTAACAACATCAAGAATTGGCCAAGGAATATTTCCCAAATGAAAACTGCAATGCATCTTTCCATAAAACATTCGAAAACTAAGCATAAGCAGATTGGTGTCATGTAAGAGCGTGGAACCAGCAAGCCCTCAAAAACATTTCTTGAAGAGAAAACTAGTCAGACAACTTCACTCTCGGTCAATGTAAAATGCAAGTCATTATACCTACACTGACTTAAAGCATTAATTGATACACAGTGCTTCTCTGAAGACATACATTCAATATGGTAACTGTAGATCAAAAGAAAAACTTGTTTAAATAATCTTGTAATCATCAAGGGGTAGCATTTCTTAAGGTTGCTTGGTTTGATACTACTTCCTTTAATCTGTTGAGACCACAGAAGAACTATGAGAGTCTGGTCATTCTTGGTAAGATATAGAAAAAGATCCATACCAAATAACCTAAATAAGATTCTAATTCTCCCTGGAGGAGTCAGTGTTAGTATACATGGCGGTGTAACACCAGTCAAGTACAAGCTGAGCTGTAAATCAGTGTCAATGGCAGAAACCACTGTGGTACAAATCCACAGTGCTTTGAAAATACTGACTCTTAAGTTAACAATGAGTGAAGATCAGGTATAAACACTGGTCTATAATCTTCAGGCAAGTCTAGGAGCATCTGGTATAAGCAACTTTTTGGAGATGTCATCTTATTCTATTTCTATGGTATATAAACCCCTTTTGTTGCACAAATAAAGCAAAGTAACCTTAGCATTTTATTATTTGACAGTAGTGAACAGCAGGAGATTTCAGAAAGATATGACAGAAGTGACACAGAGAAAAACTTTCTTTCTCATTTTTTCTACCTAAATTTCAAACTTAAAATGTCCTATTTGGGGGAGCTGATGTGGCTCAAGCAGTTGTACACCTGCTTCCCACATGGGAGGTCCCAGGCTCAGTGTCTCCTAAAAACAAAACAACAAGCAAACAAATGAAAAAACCAACTCAGGGAAGCTGATGTGGCTCAGTGGTTGAGCACCGGCTTCCCACATACGAGATTCCGGGCTCAATCCCCGGCCCCAGTACCTCAAAAAAAAAGAAAAAAAAAAAATTCCTATTTGACAAAAATTAAATTAATTCTACAAATTAATATTTGAAGGTACACCTTCTCTCTTACCCATAATCTACTGCCATCCAACATTAACAGTTTAGTATATATTTTGCATCTTTTCACTGTTCATAAATACATTTTCACACATAAGTATGTGTACCTATATATGTACGCATATATGCACATATATACATATCATATACATTACACCTTATACAACAGACCTTCATCCTCACACATTGTTATTTGATACACATCTGTTATAACTTGCTTTAAAATATTGCCTGTCCTGGACCATTGGAAATACTAAATTTGCCTCCTGAAAGTTTTTGTCCGTTGATACATAGTCAGTGTTCTCACATACGCCTAATGGTTAATTAAGGGCTAATTTCCTTATCTATGCATTTTGGGGAAGGACAAGACTAAAAGTACAGGTTAAGTTTATGTGGTCAAAGTTGTGAGGAAAATAAACTACGGAGCATAAAGAACCAAATACTGCATAAAAATTTCCCAAATTCCAAAACAGAGAGGGAAATATGAAAAATTTGGCAATATGGTTTTGTTTTGTTTTCTTTGCTTTATTTTTCCTCACTGGATTGGCATGTATATTTGAAAGCATTGTGAAAATATTCAGGGAGAAACAAGCTTCTGCGAAGCAAAACTTTATTCCTTGTGCTATTTGGGACTTAACCCATCTCATTATCACTACAACAACCCACCACAGTATCTCAAATGGAGCAACAAACTCTAACCTTGATCTACATCCCCTGAGCTACTACCTCATTCAAATATCTTGCTATCTTATAGACAAAACCAATTTCCTTGGCTTAGTGATTATTCATTTTGAGGAGCATCTCGTAGACTGCTTCTCTTTGCAGAGCAAGAGGATATATTAAGCAATAAAATGTAAATACTCAAATATTAAATGCTGTGGCAAAAGACATTGCCTTTACTAGATCGTAGGATCTAGTAAAATAAGGATCAGCAGCCATACAAAGTTCCAGCAAAATCCCTTAAAGAAGGAATGTCTTTTCACAAATATTTCACATGACCATATTGTGATAACCTATGTTAACTGATTTAGTTTTCCACACCCATATATCAGAGAAGCATCCTGAAAACAGTTATCAAAGGAGACATTAGTAGGTCTCATGATTAATAGTAAATCTAAGCAGATAATTTTTTTTATTTTTATTTTTTTTAAGGTGGTACCGGGGATTGAACCCAGAACTTCATACATGGGAAGCAGGCGCTCAAACTGCTGAACTACATCTGCTCCCCTAATTTTTAGTATAGTCTTCTTTATCCTTCATGTCAATACTAAGACCTATAGAAATAGAATTTCTTCTGGTCTTTTAAGCTAATAATCTTATCAATTCCTTAATATAAAGCTATGCTACTACTATTCAATTACTCAGGTAAAACACAAACACAAGAACAATTTTAAAACTCCCTCAATGATAGGGCATAACATATATCCAGAAATGATGCTCCTGAGTAACTTCAGTGTGCTCAGTCATCCTTTACACACACACACACACACACACACACACAAAGAAGGAAGAAAAGGAAAAAGATTAAGTGATTGAACTACTGAATTCTTTAAGGCAGGAAGGAATAGATTTTAGGGAGCTTAGAAATGAGTGAAGGAGAAAAAATGGGGCAGAGACTGTTAAATTTAACTTAACTTGAAAAACTACTTTGCCATACTATCATGCCTATTTGTGACCAAGCCAGTTATTTCAAGACTAGTTAATTTCCAGGTAAAGTGTGATATGGCCAAATGCAAGTTCCTTATATCCAATGATCATATGATCCAAATTATAGTACTCAGAACGGAAAGAAAAGGATAAAGGCAAGATATATAGGTAAGATATATTTTGATAGCAATTATTCTGTAACAATTAATTCCTTTTACATGATTATATAAATATTCCTTTCTTATTATTTTGGGATATAATTTTTTTATATTGACATCACATTGAATTTTAACATACTAATAAAAATATTTAAATCTGTAACAGGTAATATATATTTTTAAATAATTATCTGACTTTCTCAGATAAAATGCAACTGAAAGTGCTTTGTTTTCTGTTATAAAAAATGAGAATTCTAAGAATATTTGTTAAATTCTACTATAAACTAAAAGGAACTAAAAAGTGATTATGTCTGAATTTTGTGGAATCATCTGTAAAATCAACAAATACAAAAATATGGTATTTTTCCTGAAATACCATATAGTCATTGGTTATAAATAATGGTAGGTTTTATGACCTAAATTTTCATGTCTGAAAAGTGGCTATAAATATGAATTAAAATTACCTATTATCCAAAAAAATTAAACTGATGTGGGAGTAGTCATTCAGAATTGGTCAAATTGAAAATTTATAGAATAAGTTAATGAGGCAGAAATTAGTCTTTCTGTTCACACAAAAATCTAAATCGGTTCTAAATCACTATGCCATCTCCACCATGAATGGATCAGTGTATGAAATTGCACACACAGATTCAACTTCTTTAGAATTTTACTATTAAATGGCTTCTTAAAATGGAAAATAAACAGTGGAGGGACCAAAAGTTACTCCAGTAAATATTTGATCAATCAAGAGGTAACTGCCATTCGGACAAGGAGATGGAAAACACGGAGGTCATTAATGAAACTCATAATTATCATTATGATCATATTTTTCTCTTTAACATGAAACTCTCTCACTTGGGACAGAAACCTAAAAACTTAGGGTATAAAGACTAAGGAGAGCTTTATGCACAAATCTGCACAATAATGTGTTGTACTGT